>CAKAOH010005538.1:0-77339 GCA_916701665.1 Sebastiscus tertius | reverse complement strand
CTATATATAGATATATATATATATATATATATATATAGATAGATATATAACTGTAAATTTAAAAACAAAGTAATTAAAAACAATGGAGGAGAAAAAAATGGGAGTAAAAATAATAGAAAAATGAAAATAAACAAATACAATTTGAATAAAGTGAAATAATAATCATCCATCCATCCATCCATCCATCATCCGCAATTATAATAATAAAAAATAAAAGATCTAACAATAAAAATAAACAATTATAAAATTAGAAATAAAATAAAAATGATTAGAAAATTAATTTAAAATAAAAAATCACAATAATAATAATAATAATTAAAGAAATATAAATATAAGATAAAATAAATTCACACCCTGTGGTCCTGCCCCCACCTTAATTCACCCACACATGATAAATACGAAGTACATACTGTGTGTTTAATGCACGTTTACAAAAGAGTAAATAAAACAGGATATAAAAATAGATAAGTAAAATTAATATAATTAAATACAAAAACAAAATTAATTTAATAAAGATTGCATCAAAACTATTCAAGAGATAATATTTGTGATTTACTCCCCCCTCTGTAACCCAAACAGATAAAACTTCTGTCAGTATTTAACCCACTTCATCTTCACAGATATCAACATATCATTTATCCACTGCTGGTGTTTGCAGTGTCTCCCTATCAAACAATTTTCCATTGGTTTGGCATCACTCTAATCGTGTCCGTTATCAGGCCACTGCCTGATGCTCTGCCAAATGCAGACTCACTCGCACTCGTCCCGCATTCACAAGTGATGTCATTAAATTTCCATGACCGAGCCTCAAGTACCAATTGGTATTCATGCGAGTCCTCAGGTCAGTATTATTCTATTCAGAACCGGCATAATTCATGAAGGAGAACAGTGGTTTTGCCTCTCCTCTCATCCTTCAAGCCAGGCCAGTATCTTTCTTACCACCTGTTGCTAGGTAACGACCATCAGAGCTGTCCCGTGGCGTTTTTTTCAAAGGATGCAATCAGGGGAGCTGCCCCGAGCAGGAGAGGGACGAACCGATAGGAATCTTATTGTCTGTGTGCATCTCCAGCGCAGCGACTTTGACATTTAAGCTCTGTCTGTCTGGCTGTCTGGCTGTGCGGAGGCTACTTTGATTCAGCGGAAATGTTTGGACGCCTGCAGGCCTCGCCACGGTGCCAGGCACTGACTGGCATGTCAGGCACTTGATACAAGTAGGCCTCTGGGTACACAAGGCTTCTCTCCTGCTCTGTGGCATGCTTTTCCTCCACCCACTAGCTGGCTTTTAAACCCAGTAACAGTCTGTGCAGCATCTTTATCCTGCAGATCCAGAGATGCACTCAGACGCCGGGTGGAGAGGTGGGAGCAGGAATGCTTTGGGTGGGAAGGAACTTTGTGGAATTTGCTTACAAGGCAGCATCCTGGATAGAGGAGTGGTTTACTCTGTTTTACTGGAGAATGACTATTGATCGTTGCTTTAGAGGCTATTCAGTGATCAGTGTAGCAGCTGTAACACGGATAGTGATACTAAATGAGTGTGGACTCAATCCACAAATTTGAGGTCTTCAGACTCGACTTGACAAAATCAAGAAAGACCTGCTCTTGACTTGAACTTTAACACCAATGACTCGTGACTTCACTTGGACTTGAGCATTTTGACTTGAAAATACTTGATACCTCCCCCCCAAGCTCAAAGTTTAAAAAGTATGTTATTTAAAAAGTGTGCCATCAACTAACATTAACGCTATTCATCTAACTTTTTTGTGATTAAGTTCAGTCGCACTTGTTTCAACAAATAAATAAAAAATTTAAAAGCATGATTTTTGTAAAATTAATATATGATGACTTGTTAAAATGGTATAGCATTTGGTGAAGAGTGCATTATGACTTGTTTAGGACTTGAAACTCAAAGGTTAGGACTTGGGACTTGACTTGGGACTTGTTAGTCTTGACTTGGGACTTGTCAGACTTACCTGTTTCGACTTGGGACTTGATGCATGACTTACCTGTTTTGTCTTGGGACTTGACTCAGGACTTGTCAGTCTTGACTTGGAACTTGACTCTGGACTTGTCAGTCTCGATTTGGGACTTGACTCGGGACTTGTTAGTCTTGACTTGGGACTTACTTGGGACTTGTCAGTCTTGACTTGGGACTTGACTCTGGACTTGTCAGTCTTGACTTGGAACTTGACTCTGGACTTGTCAGTCTTGACTTGGAACTTGACTCTGGACTTGTCAGTCTTGACTTGGAACTTGACTCTGGACTTGTCAGTCTCGATTTGGGACCTGGCTCTGGACTTGTCAGTCTCGATTTGGGACTTGACTCGGGACTTGTCAGTCTTGACTTGGGACTTGTCAGTCTTGACTTGGAACTTGACTCTGGACTTGTAAGTCTTCCCTCTGGACTTGTAAGTCTTGACTAAGTTTAGATTGTTTTGTATAAATTGAATATCTTTGGACAATATATACAATTATAAGACGTCACCTTTGGCTCTGGGGAATTGTGATGTACATTTTTCCACTTTTTTTCTGACATTTCGTAGACGGATTAATCAATTTAATAGAAAAAGATGATCGGTAATTATTATTTGCAGTAATAAAAAGTCTACTTCAGCCCAGATTCTCCTGCTCAAAACTCAGGGGAGTTCAAAATGTCTAGCGTCACCCCTGCATCCAGCCCTCTCTAAGCAGATACTTTCCATCCTCTGCTGTCTCCGTCCACAACGTTCTCTGATTAAACAAAGCCTTCCTGTTTTACTTTGTATTACTAATGTGTTGCTGTCACTGGTTGCCCGTGTTGACTCTCCATATTTGTTCAAACACGTCGTCTAATGGAGCGGAGCAGGTGAGAAAGTTGAACAAGTGGTTTATTAGAGCAGATGTTATGTTGCTGCTTTGGGCAACAGGAGTCGGCTCCACTTGATGATTTAATAGTCTTTTGATTTTAATAAATGAATCTTGGACATTTAATAGATAGAAGTGATTTTTAAATTCTGTTTCCCCATCTTGCTTTAAAGTACATTTTGCTGATGAATACTTCTACTAAAGTAAGGTTTTGAATGCATGACTTTTCCTTGTAGTGGAGTATTTTCACAGTGTGGTATTAGTACGTTTACTGAAGTAAAGCAGCTGAATACTTCCTCCACAGCTGCCTCTCATTGAGAGTCTGTCACAGTTATAAATAGCTTCATGCTTAACATGCCAGACATATCAGAGTCCAGCTGAAGCCATAGTGATGTCACTGCTGAGGCCACACCTGTGAGTTAGAATAATAGGGCGTGTTTGTGAATGTGTTTATTGAAACGATCCTCAGTCTGGGTGTTTCATTAGGCGTGTGGTAGTCAACGTCAGAGACACCAACAGATAGCAGCTCTGACGTCAGAGAATTATCGCTCTTATAGAAATGTCTGTATCTTGATTGAAATGCAGATGTTCATCTTTAAGTTGTGAAATGTCTTCTGTGAGACGTCATGTGTGTTTCTAGGAGGCTTGAAGTTGTTAGTAGTTGTGCATCTTAGACACACATGGATGCACAGTAACATAGAGTACAAGGAGGTTTGTTATTGTATGTATGTGGTAGTATTAGTAATACTGTTTATGCCAAATTCCTACCCTGCCTTATACTATATGCGTAACTTAGAAATAGTAACATCAGACAATTTTTGCCTCTTTTTTTGATGGCAGGAGTGAAAATTATATAACATTTATTGTGTTATGGTTTCAGAATGATGAAGATAGTTGAAGAAAACTTAGATACCAAATGGGAGGATTTTTTTTCCCTTGGCAATTATCATATCGGTTTGACTCTCTGCGTTGAGCTGCAGCCCCCTGCCTCTGTGGTGTCCCGTCCTTTTATTGCCCATTATTGCACTCTGATCCAACATGACCACATTGTTGTATTGATTTCCTCTTGTTAGCATCCAGGAGCCTGGTGATCTGTATAAATATTCAAGATTTATTGATTCCTGCCGGCTCTAACGGGCACCTCCACTGTATGTGTTTCCACTTGTGGCTGTCACACCTGATCTACCTGCATCTACCTCTAAATCCTGAAGCAAGATCAGACCGTTCCTAACATGCTTACTTGCCATCCCATCATGCAGTTATTCATCCCTATTCAGGGATGAGAGCAGGCGAGGTGACTCGGGGCTTTCAGAGTCCCGCGCAGAGACTCTGAGGAGAGGTCGCGGCTGCCAAACTGGCACATTGCGAAGGCATTCGCTGCTCATCTGTGGTCGGTTGCCAACGCGTTGCAGCCGGCGAGCAGACTGAGCGGCAACCAATAACCCTGCAACTCCTCCCCAGAGAGCGGGGCGAGGGGGAACCAATGCTTTTGCGCATAATCAGGCCTCAAATTAACTCCAGTTTATGAAACAAATTAGCACATTAAACGTCGCTGGTGAAGTCATTAAGGGAGCATAGACATGAAGACTGTTCTTCGGGGGGGACTGTTGTAGCACAGCTCAGTGCCTCCATGTGGAAAGAATCTGTTTCCTGTCTCTTCACATCCAGATGGCTCCTCAGATATCTCTAATACGGCACAAAGCCCTCTGAAATGTCATGTAATGGTCCTCTTTAGAGCGTGCCTTTTAACTATACAGAATCTGCCCTCTGTTTCACTCTTCAGTCAGTAAAAACTGTCACCTGATGGGCAAATTTTTATGAGGGGAAAAAGCCATTTGGAGCCTTTTGGGAACGCCAAATGGAAATTTCAATAAAACATGACAAATTTCGAAAGAGCAGGGCAACTTTAATGGCTGTTTTTGTGTCTTTTGGCATTTTAGTATCACTTTAAAGGATAGTTAGTAGTGTGTAAATGGCTGGAGGAAAGTATATTTCCTTGTCCCTACGTTATTACTTGGTTCATCGTGTTTGTGTGGGTGCTATTGATCGGGTCAAGATGAATGAAACCCCGCGTTTTAGTATGAAAAGGGGGCAGGAGGTTGGTGAAGGCTTCGGGGGCCTGGCAGCAGGACAGATGAGAAGCAGCTCTCCATATCAGAGAGGATCCTGTTCATCAAGATTACGACCTGCAGCCGCTCCGTCTTCAGATAAACTGTGGAAACAGTCTGATCATCGGTATCAGATTGGCTTCAGACTAGTTGCCTGTGAGACATGTTTTATCTTGTCAGAGCGACAGTCATGGAAGTGGTTCACACAAGATTTTTCTTGCCACAATACCACTTTTCTCTGTGGTTGCTGCAGTTTGAGAAAGGATTTCATCACAGCTTGTTGTGTAATCTTTATTTTGATGGCTACAGCACTACTCTACCTTTAGGCTTTTATGTTGTTCTTGCCCCGGCTGAACAGCACTGTTTAGAAAAACCGTGACACTTCAGGGCCTGCAGATCATCTCAGAGATAAGTACTTGAGACTACTTGGATCTCCAAAGATTTGTCTCGACTTGAAAGCAAAAGCATGGACCTGGTAAATTCCCACGAAAAATTGAAAAGATTGCATCAGATGGGCCTTACACAAACTTGTGACTATTGTATCATATAAAAGCTGTTATCCAAATAATGGCAGAGTGTCCTGGTGCCAGCACACATAGATAAGTAAAGGTTGGCATTAAAGGCAGGGATTAGTAAAAACAACAGTGGCTCTCACGTGGTAAATTCAGCCAGTCCGTTCTCATTCCCAGGGCGTCAAATACCGAGACATGTCACGGCCATTGGCGTTTGATACCGCCACACAAGGCACCCTTTAGCGCCGGTATGAAACGGCCATTTATTACAATGCATACCCATCCGTAGCAACCGCAAACGCTCCAGGAAAGCGCTGTTGTGACGTAGTTTAAATACCGAAAGAAACAACAACGCAGGGCTTTAATCCCGTGCGTTATGTTTCACTTTCATGTTACAATCAGCTGTTAGTTCGTGTCCCGTGTCACATTTTCACTTCATAAACATAGTCATTTTAAGCTCAACCATGATGTTTTTTCCTAAACCTAATTAAGTGGTTTTGTTGCCTAATCCTAAGAAAGTGTTTTTGTTTAATTTACAACACTAAGGTGGCGAACAAAAGCATGGCTTTCCCTGAAAAAAATTATGATTATGAATTAATCATTTAAAACATTTTGGCGGGTCCAAAATGAATGTTTTGTTTATCTCCGTGGAAGATTTTGTGAGCCAGTAAAACAACGGTATCACGTGGTGTCTCTGGGTCGTCGGTTAGTGTGGAAAAATGGATAAATGAAGTAAGATGGTTAATGAAAATGGTCAAATGCTGTGTAGTTTAATTATTCGGTGACCTGGAAGACTTGACTTTGACTTCTCTCAGACGACTTCAGCAGACTAATATTTTAAAACCTGTCTGTCTGTCTGTCTGTCTCATACTCAAAGACACTGATTCACCTTTCAATCCCGTCTTAATTCCTTGTGGTATTTAATGAGGACACAAAAGCCTGCAGCACCCATCATAAAGTCTTCTTCTTCTTCTTGGAGGGTAATAAAAGTCTCCTTGGCGCGGCGTGAGGTCACCGTCTGACAGACTGGAATGCGATGCCACCAGCATACCGAACGCCGAGCCCAGAAACCTTATTACTCTGCTCATATCGATCTCTTCAATTGAGTTGTGTACAATGATAGCTCGGAGCCAGACAAGAGAAAACCCTCCATTTTCATTAGTTCGCCGTGATGAGGTGCTCACTGCGATGCTTGATCACTCCTCTAAGCTCATAAGAAGCTGTGAGATTCAGGGTTGAAAGAGTCGAATAAAGAGATAGCCGGCGTTGTCTCTGTTAAGTGGACCACTCCTGGTGAAATATAACACTATTAGTAGACGGTGCTTAACTTTAGATAAACCACTGTGTCCCTCATGCAAAATTGAGTGCTTTAGTTTATATTTTCTCTACTTTCATCAGAGTTTTCTCAGCATCCAGGAGCATCACAATGCATAAGGAGGATTTTAAAGCCAATTAGTGTGAAATAAATGATTCTGCAGACAGATTTTCCACCTCAGTCTGGAGGTTTTTTTGTTGAAATGTGTAGTGACACTGGTTAAATCCGTTTCCATGCCACTGGGACACTGCAGCGGAGGCAGGGACAGGGATGGATAGAAGATGAACCCGTTTCCTCCATAATATGCTGACAGCCCCGGGGGTTAGCCATGTCTGTCCTTCTTCACAGCTTCCCGTGAGACTCCTCGCCGTTCTTTCTCCTCCCTAGATTTGTCATTTCATCCTTTAGTGTGTCAGTTTGCAGAAGAGAGAGAGAAACCTCGCTGGTATCTGAGATTTAATGACGACTTCCTCCACCGTGTCTTATTTGGGCTTTATGCGCTAATGCCTAATTATCGGCAGTGCTGGAGGAGTTTTAGTCAGTGTTAATAACTTTTAGAAAAAAAAAACTTTTTGTCAGTGATCCCGCTCACATCCTATTATTCCTCAAATTTAGACGGTGCATGTCAGGAAATGGAGGTCATCATCGCTGAGGGTGCAGCCGTTAATCGCTTCAGTCTGACACACTTTGACAGACCTTCCCAAGCTACGGTGAATTTTCCGGCCTGTTTGTCTCAGATTGGCATATCTGGCTTAAACAGCAGAGAAAATGAGCAATGGTGGTGCAGACAGCAGCTACCTTTCAGACTCATACGGAGGTTACAAAGGAACAAAAATAGGGAAATTGATGGTGTCGGTGGTTTTCAAAACTCAAGTACTTGACGCATTGTTCCAGAAACTGTTTCTGTGTGTGCCTGATAATGTATGAACCTCAGTTTTTGTTTGTTGGTCAAGATACTGACTTTTTCACTGCTGACAGAACTTGTGTATCTTGTTGGCCGACAGCATCTGAAGTGTAGAGCTGCAACTAACAATTATTTTAATATTTAATCACGATTAATCGCATATCAATTACACATTTTTCATCTGTTCAAAATGTACCTTAAAGGGAGATTTGTCAAGTATTTAATCTTCTTATAGACATGGGAATGGACAAATATGCTGCTTTATGCAAACGTAGGTATATATTTATTATTGGAAATCAATTAACAACACAAAACAATGACAAATATTGTCCAGAAACCCTCACAGGTACTGCATTTAACATTAAAAAATAGGCTCAAATCATAACATGGCAAACTGCAGCCCAACAGGCAACAACAGCTGTCAGTGTGCTGGTTTGACTATGACTTGCCCCAAACTGCATGTGATTATCATAAAGTGGGCATGTCTGTAAAGGGGAGACTTGTGGGTACCCAGAGAACCCATTTTCATTCACATAGCTTGAGGTCAGAGGTCAAGGGACCCCTTTTGAAAATGGCAATGCTAGTTTTTCCTCACCAAAGTTTAGAGTAAGTTTGGAGCATTATTTAGCCTCATTTTTGGAACTGATTAAACTGCAGATTATTTTCAAGAATTTAGTCTATAAAATGTAAAAAAAACAAACGAAAAATGCAATCAAAATATTGTATAACCCAAAGTAACGTCATCAAATGTCTTATTTTGCTTGACCAACAGTCAAAAATCCAAAGATATTCAGTTTATGATATTAAAACAAGGAAAAGCAGCAAATTCTCCAATTTGAGAAGCTGGTACACAATGTGTGTCATTTTTATGCCTCCACATCCGCGACAGCCGTGCTCGGTGGCATTATGTTTTCAGGTTGTACGTCCGACCCATTCTCGTGAATGCAATATCTCTGGAGCGCTTTTTCAAATTTGGCACAAACATCCACTTGGACTCAAGGGTAAACTGATTTATATTTTGGTCGTCAAGGTCACTGTGACCTCACAAGCACACGTTATGACAATTTCACACAAATGTCTAACAGGATAAATTGCTGAATCGATGACATTTGGGACAGACATGGATGTGAACTGCAACTTGACATAAGTATACAACCACGAGGCGGTAATTCTAGTCTCTTGACTTTTGTTGCATGAAATCATTGCAGATTAATTGAAGCCGCTGTGACCTCCAATCTGTCAAGGAGTTAAAGCTACACCTCTGAAGGCGTGAAGGGCATGGCCATCATTAGCTCTGCTTCACACTGTGGCCTATTCTGACCCCCCTCAAACACGAGGACCCTCTCCAAACGACTAGGCAGAGTTGACATTTTGCTACCATGAATTTTGGACAATGCAGAAAAAGAAAACACTTTCCTCACAATGTTTGTGCCTCTTTTCTTGCTCTTTCGCTCTCTTTGCTCCGGGGGAAAAGGGGCTGTGAAAAGAGTGGAGTACAGTTAAAGGGCAGTTAGCGAGTAGAGAGGCGGTTTGAATGGCATCTCGGGTTGCTGGGGCTGAAAGGAAAGTGCCATTAGTGTTGGGTTTCTGTGAAAGTCCACAGAGCGGCTGCTTCAAGCACTCTTGATGGAAGATTTATTGCCCTCAGGGAGAAAAAATGGCAGAGAAAGGACAAATGGTGGCCGCATGT
Source organism: Sebastiscus tertius (assembly GCA_916701665.1). Lineage (NCBI taxonomy): Eukaryota > Metazoa > Chordata > Actinopteri > Perciformes > Sebastidae > Sebastiscus > Sebastiscus tertius. The sequence continues at coordinate 67,969 of CAKAOH010005538.1, read as the reverse complement.
ACACAACGGATTTTATGGATGTCCTTTATCGGCGCTTGTTCAAGGCCATGACTTTGCTTGACTTGCCACAAGATGTACTACTAAAACACTTGTGGTTAAACATCCACACAGCCATCCCTGCAGACTGGTGGACTATTGTGTTCCTGTACAAGGCAGTTTGCTCGTTGTTGCCAGTGGGTCGGAGGAGGGTGTGATGGTAAATGCGAGCGATGGAAGGCTGGCACAAGAAAGAGCCTTTTACAAAACAATCCCACAATGCCATTCTCTGCTTGTGCCCGTAACAAAGAGCGCTCTGAAGCCCACATTGTATGGCCTCATTCACCCTTCTGACCCCGATGCACTTTCTCCTCTCTGGGTCTTTCTAGAATTAACTTTGGCTTCAAAGTGCTTCACAAATATCTATTTTGGCTGAGTATACTCAGCTGGTAGATACTGCTATTTTAGTTGGGTAGTGTGTCATGGAGTGAGTGTGCACTAAGTTGGGTTACTAGCTTGTCAGGAGGTTAAATAATGCTCCAAACTTACACTAAATTTTGTTGAGGAAAAACTGGCATGGCCATTTTCAAAGGGTCCCTTGACCTCTGACCTCAAGATATGTGAATGAAAATGGGTTCTATGGGTACCCACGAGTCTCCCCTTTACAGACATACCCACTTTATGATAATCACATGCAGTTTGGGGCAAGTCATAGTCAAGTCAGCACACTGACACACTGACAGCTGTTGTTGCCTGTTGGGCTGCAGTTTGCCATGTTATGATTTGAGCATATTTTTTAATGCTAAATGCAGTACCTGTGAGGGTTTCTGGACAATATATGTCATTGTTTTGTGTTGTTAATAATAAATATATACATACATTTGCATAAAGCAGCATATTTGCCCACTCCCATGTTGATATGAGTATTAAATACTTGACAAATCTCTCTTTAAGGTACATTTTGATGGATGAAAAAATGTGAGATTAATTGCGATTAACTATGGACAATCATGCGATTAAATATTTGAATCAATTGACAGCCCTAATAAATATCAGATCAAGACTTGATATTGCCAGATACTCTTGGTATTAACAGGTATTAAATCATCACTTAGGGGCCCTTATTGTGAATGCCTTGTTGTAAATACTATATACTGTGGTAAAGAGTTCCTCCTCAGTCAAACCTCAAAACTCTTCTTGTTCCTTCTTGTGTGGTGTTAATGTCATGAATGAGTCACATGTCGGGCGTTGAATATTTTCTTCATGAAAAAGCCGCATTTGAGTAGGAGACACATTTGTCTGGTGATGCACATCAACCTGACTGATCCCCAAAAGGCCTCGGCAGTTCTTCTATTTGGTGATTTGTCACAATATGAACTCTTTTACCTGATGCGTCCCTGACAGGTACGCTATGTGACCGTATGCATAATTCGAGCTATTAGAAGACTTACGGTAAACTTGACTTCGCAACAACCCACAAGGTTTTGAGCACGCTGCCAAAATCTGGGTGGTTTGTTTTTGTTGCCAAGCTACAAACCCTCAAGAGGAAGTTGAACTGAGTTCATAACATGACATCAACGGCTCTGTGAATCATACAGTAAAGTGGGAGCAGTTTCTGCAGTAAAACACATGCCGATTTGGTGTTTTTGGAAAGATTCCTGTAAGAAAGCGGCACATTAAATCTCTTCTTCTGCAGAATGTAGGTCTGTGTTACTGCCCAGCTGTTGGCCTCGAGCAGAGGGAGGAAAACACTTTTCTTTTTGCATTACATAATGTTAGCAGTGTTATGCTATCATGCAGAAAATATCGCATGCATCCCCCTCCCCCCAGTAGTTTTGGGTTATGACTTTACATCAGGACTTGTGCCTAATATGGGCGGTATTTGGAGAACAGCGTTACAAAGCAATAGATTGATGGGGATACAGAACATGAATATAAACAGCTGTTTAATGCAACATCTGTCCTCTTCAGCTCTGCTCACTCGGACAGCTGACATACACACAGAGCTGCAATTTCATAACAGAGAGATGCCAATCCCTCCACTTCCCCTCTCATTCACCCTCTTCTTCTCCTCTTACTATCTCTCTGTGAAATGTCTTTGTGCACAGCAGCTGCCAGAAACGTCAGCCATGTTGGCATCACTACTATCTGCGAGTCCTGATTGGAACTGCACAAAGAAACACATGACGCAACATGACATCTGACTGACTTTCTCTGCAGCCTTTGGTTAGAGTCTCCCAGTGTAACACAGTGGTAAAGGGGCTCTGATGCAGTGCTTAGTGCTCTGCAGGGTGCAGCAGGGTGTCAGGCAGCGAGGGCTGTGTGAGACGTGAGCTGGTAAATCTAGACGACTTCTTCCCTCCATGTTGGAATGTCAGCTGCAGCATTCAGTGAGCAAACAGCAGTGTAAAAGGTGGAGTAATATCACATATCGTGTACACGTGGTGCATCATGCAGAATATGTCTGGCAGTTCTGCAGTTGTGACCTGAGGGATGAAACATTTGCTTATTGCAACAATTTCAAATGTTAAGATTATTGTAAATTGAATATCTTTGAGTTTTTGGATTGGACTGTAGGCCTATATAAGTGGACGTAGTCACCGTGACATCATTCATTGGTTTGTGGACTACGGTTTGGAATAGAGTTGCTCCAATACCAGTAACTGAAATGCGTCTGATACTGCCCAAAATTCGGGATCGGGTATCAGCGAGTGTGCCAGTCTATGCACCGATCCGATACCATGACTTATTAATCCAGAAGGAATTCAACTTGTTTAACTGGAAATCCAATCTTCTTCGCTGCTCCAAAACAATAGCCTTCACTGTGCTGTCGCCCTGGATGTGTCATGGCTTCCAAGAACTGATTGCAGGTAGTTTTGTCACGTGACGATAGCAAACAAAAACAGTGTAACAGTAGTCAGAGTGAGGAAAATGGCAGTCATTTGGCAATATTTCACAGTGGAAAATCTGTTCATGTTTTACAAAGGGTTTAACCCTTTTTTTATCACGCTGTTAGTGGATCGGTACTCTGTATCGGCCGATACCACAAGTTCAGGTATCGGGAAGAAAAAAATTGTATCGGAACATCTCTAGTTTTGAAGCCTCGAGTTCTGCATTTTGCCCGTCGCCATCATGTTTTTTTGCAACCAGAAAGAATGCAAGTTTAAGGCACTTCGGCATTGGCTTCACTTTACAGACCCGGAGGTAGCCCACTGGAAAAACTTATCATTCCTTGCAGCCTAAACCTTGCACATACTGTAGGGGTTTAATCTTGCTCATGCCTCTCCCCTCAGATTCTGAACAGATAAACAAATGTTCAGCCTTACATTGTTGGATATACGTCTGGTATGCACAGCTCACTGATAGTGTTATGTATACAACAGGGAGTGCATTTCTTTTCTTGGACATTCATCAGGGAGCACGCCTCTGACTCATGGCACTAACTAATAAAACTTGTTGGTCCACAGCAGCTGACAAAACTTCTTCTTTGTACTATTTGTGCAACCCAACCCCTGTCACACCTTCAGAAGTCCATCATTATAAAGGTGCAAATATTTACACAGGCATATTTCCTTGTAGTTGAATGAATAATCTTGATGACAACTTTGATTAGTAATTCATTTATTGGCTGTAAGGCCATGCAACAAATGCTTCTCTTCACATAAATAGTGCCTGAACTTCTATAGACCATTTCAACGGAATTGCTTTGCAAGGCAACACGTTGGGTCCATGTTTCCTTCCTGTCAGCTGATGTTATTCAAATACACTGCAACAGGAAATAAACTGTAAACTACAATACAACAGTGTGATAATCTGTCAAACAATAGATGGTTCCTTCTTGATTATTATCAGCGGTCAGTATGGAGGTGCAGAGGTTTTGTGGTCTTTTGTGGTGACTGGTCTGACCTGTCTCACTTAATTATAATTAAAAGTAATTATAAGTGGCGCTCTATTTATTGTCCTGCATTATTTCAACGCTGCTGATGTTGCCGTGTAAATGTATCTTTTTCTTTTGTGTGTTTTCTGTCCGGCAGCTTTTCGACCGGGTGCGGGAGGACAACCCCGACTTCCACCGGAAGATCATCCCCATCAGCAGCGAGCTGACGCAGCCGGGCCTCGCCATCAGCCCGGAGGATGTCGAGAAGCTCTCCGCCTGCATCAACGTCGTCTTCCACTGCGCCGCCACCATCCGCTTCGACGAGCCGCTCAAGTGAGAATCACATCTAATGCATCAACACTCTCATCTGCTCTTTACCATCTCTCCTTCATACATGAATACACAAACTCTCTGCCACTTGCAGCTTTTTTGGCTTTTCACTGACCCAAATAATTCACCAGAAAACACACACATCTCATTATTATTGGTAAACAGGAACTTCCTATTGTGAGACGTCACTCCAGAGGATGTGCAGCTGAACAGGCAGCACTAATATTTGATTTAAAGCAAAGAGGAAGTAGAGATGGAGGGGATGTGGAGAAATGAACCGTTTCTAAAAACATAAAGTCACCCACAGTGCAACGGTGTGATACTCTGTCAAACAATAGATGGTTCCTTCTTTATTCAGGGAGCCACACTGACCAACCCAGAAGATAATAATGAGACATGTAGATGTTTGTGGTCCTCATTATTGTGATGGCAGTGACGGTATCCAGCTGACATGTAGCATGTAGATTGTGTAAATTAATTGTTCTATATGGCCTGAACCCGCTGATGACTTCCAGCTTATTATATGTAACAGCGTGGACGTTGTGTCATCACTCATCTGCTGCAGCCGCAGGCTCCTGCGCTCTTATTGGATCCTGGTGGGGGCAGTGCATTATATATATAATAGTGACCCAGTTATTTTTTTTCTTCTATGGATGATGTGCTGGTGCTCTGCTCCAGATGATCTGTCCTGTAAGTTTTTGTCATATAACCAGCGTCACTCCATCCTGTGTGATTTGTACTCCCCGTCTCTCCTTAGAGGCGTCTGCTGCTGCCCTCAGGGTTTATTTTATAAATACCGTCCCTAAGCTGGCAGCAGCGTGTCTCAAGAGACCAATTTGAACAATATTTATTTACTGCCTGTATAAAGATAATATTGTTTTTGTGATGAAATTGTATTGGTTTAAAAGATATGCATTGGAATTTATTAACAAAAAAAAATTTAATAAAATTATAATAAAATAAAAAAATAATTAATACATGAACCAAAAAATAAAATAATTACAAATAATAATAATATAAATATGATAACAATAATAATAATAATAATAACATTTTGTTATAGAGCGCTTTTTAAGATACTCAAAGACGCTTTACATCAATATACAAAAAGATCCTAGATAACTAAAAACACTAAAGGCTCAAAGTGGCGTACAGGACGTTCAATAAAACATTAAAATCTGTTCTATAACGGTGAGTGTTGAGTAACTTCTAAAAGATAACATGCAACATGTTAATGCCGTCACTACTTGTTGCACAACCTGTTTTCATCAAAGCTATTTTGAAGTTCTTGTGTCTGTGGCTGCAACTTCAGGAACAAAAGAAAACACTGGCAGACTATGTGGATTATTTCCATCTGATATAAGAAGTAGAACAAACATGGAATTGAGGCAACAGTAAAGGCAAAAAGTGAACTGAAAAGAAAAATCTAGAGCAGTTTATGCATTTGAATATATAATGTGTTAAGTCTTCTCGTTTCTGGAGAATATGACCGCTGTGTTTGGTGTCTGTCGTGCTTGTGTGGAGGTAGATTACTCATGTTAGACTGCTGTGTGTTTGGAGGCGGGACACCGATTTAGGTTTGAGTGACTGCTCGGTTAAAGTAAAGCTGCTGCGCCGCACTGATCACAGCTTTATATTGATCTGTTACTGCTTTCACAACTCTCTCTGTCCTCTCTGTGTCCTCTCTCCTCTCCTGTTGCTTCACCTTCCATCTTCCTCTCTGAGTCGCCTTCACCTTTTTTCTTTTCGCCCCTCTTTATCTCGCTTTCACTCCCATGTTCACTATTTCTCTTTCTTCCCTCTGAGTCATTACTCATCATGTGTAGCGACCGGCGGCCTTGTAGGCAGAGCCGGGGCATAAATCAGACAACTCAGTCCAGGACTGACAACTCTGCAGGTCTTTATCCTCTCTTACAGGATCATTCCTGTTTATTAAAATTTATATTTTGGTAGCTTTGGCCATCATTTCTTTTCTTACACCCCCTATGCTGAAGCATTGTCTTGATAATATTAAGCTACTAATTTGTCATAACCTGCCAGGGGACTACAGATGAAAATTAGCTCATTAGCTAACTCTGAAATGTTGATTTATGCGCAGTGTCCCTGGTTCTTAGATAAATAGGTATTAAAAAGACTCAGATTTATCCTGGTGAATCCTACAGAAATCCTGAAAGTCATTTTTATCTTGTAAGATTGTTATTTTGGTGAAGGCCTGAAGAGGAAAAACTCCAGTATTTTAGAGGAAAATAGCAAAGATAAATAAAGCAATTTTATGTTTCCCTAACTTTTGTTCACTACCTGTCTGACTTTGTTGTGGTAGTGTTCCCAGATCTAAGTAATTAATCTGTTGAGTACAATATTCTTGTAAGAAATGATGGCCAAAACTACAAAAATATGACCCAAGATGTACCACAGTTTATCCTTTGAGGTGGTACCTTGTAGTTCAGATCAGATCTGTGCAGTTCTCTGGTTGTTTCATCCAGCTCATAACAGCAGAAACAGATGGGTGATGAGTCAGAAGCAGGATGGGACACAGCGGTGCATCCATCGTCCATTTCCCGCCAGCGTGACGCCCCGCATGTGGCCCCAGAAGGTGGTGGGAAGACGACAAACCCACGCACTGATCTCGTCCTCTAATAACCACCAGCAGCACCGCCCTCCCTATTACTGTCACCACTCTGCTTGTATTTATCTGTGCTGCCGCCGTCGCCGCTAACAAGCTGGCACCAGCTGACCACATCTGATTCATGCCGGTGGACCCGTCGCCCACCACTACCACACACTCTCCGCTCCTCCTGTCGCACCTCGCGATCACCGCCCACACAGAGACAGAGAAGCACTCGATCTCGCTGTGTCTGCTTAAACTGACCCTCAGTTTTTCTTACTGTCGCCTCGAGCAGAAAATGGGTTGAATGTTGCTGCACTTCCCCTCCAGAGCCGACACAGATCCACTGCTGAATGCAGGAGGTTTACCAGAAGCCTGGATGTGTTGGTGTGAGTGTTGCCTACAGGAGGTTAGAGCTGCTCCAATCTGGATAAAACCACAATTTATTTTCTCAATTCTTTGGGAAAATATTTTCATAATAAATGTACCTCTGTAACCAGAGTCAGGACAAGAGCTGGATAAATGTCAGTGGACGAGTTTTCTTGATTTAGTGATCTAGATCTAGTGCTGAAACAACAGAATCTAGATTTACTGTATACAGTAGTTAATAAATATGTACATTAACCGTCTCAGACCCACAACAGACTCGTTTTTGTATTTTTTAGGGTGGTACAGGATAGCAGGTCAGCAGTAGATGTCACATAGAAGTGGTGTACATAATCTGAAAGCTGGGCAAAATAGGCGAAAATAACACATTTATACTGCATTCAAAGATCTGCATGGATTTTGCCTCAAACTGCATGTGTGATTATCATAAAGGGGGCATGTCTGTTAAGACTCGTGGGTACCCATAGAACCCATTTTCATTCACATATCTTGATGTCAGAGGTGGCCATGATAGTTTTTCCTCGCCAAAATTTAGCTCAAATTTGGGGCGTTATTTAACCTCCTTCTTGACAAGCTAGTATGACATGGTTAGTACTAGTACCAGGTACTAGATTCCTGAGGTTTTCTAGTTTTCTTCATATGATATCTGTATCTTCACTCTATCGCTACAACTGAACCTGTTGTAGCCTCTGAAAAACAGTAAAGTCGGTTGGTATCGCAGGTCTCAGAGGGTTGAATACTAGACTTGTGCCTAACATGTACAGAACATTAACTGGAACTATAGTTGTGCATATATAGAGAGAGAGAGAATTTGGTCCTAGTTTTAAGTGTTTTTTCAGATGTTTTTGTGACCTGGCTGCTGTAATGGTGTAACAAATAAAGTAGTCTATCCATCTACTGCATATTGATCAACCACATATCTGATAATGGATTAATCGTTAGGATCACCACATACAACCATTTCCTGGCTTCGGTAGCGGCTATTCCCGTACAGTGTAATGATAAGAAAAACATTTCTTGTCTCTGGTGTCTCTGTCTATTTTAATCTATACTTGCTTTGTAAACCACATACTCTGGCAGTAATATACGTGATTATGGTCATGCCAGTAAAGCAAATTTGAATTAATAATTTATCAAGTAAAATATCCACTCATTATCTGGTTGCAGCTTTTCGTTTCTCTGTTTTGATAGCATTGTGAGTAAGATTATTTTTTTTGACTGTTGGTCGGATTAAACAAGACATTTGAAAGACGTGAATTCGGCTCTGGGAATTTTTCGCAATTTTCTGGTATTTAAATGATTATTGGTTAGTGAAAAAATAATCTACAGGTTATTCGATAACATAATTAAACTTTTCTCTGACTCACTTTGCTCTTTTTCTTTCGATTTAAGGAGAAATTAAGCTTTTTTGCAGCAGCAGCTCTCCCCACTGATCTGAATCAGTTACTTGGATAGCGCGAACTCTGCTTTACAATTTGAACAACACTTTCAAAAAAGGAGAAGCAACAGATTTCTCTTCTAGGACAGACATGTAGAAATAAGATCGTATGAAGGTGTGAACGGTTAATCACTGCTGGTATGTACTCTACATCAAGTGTTTGCTGAAGTGCTCATGGCCGGATGAGTGGTCGTATGAGCTGAAAGCTGCGTTCACTGAAAAGAATGATGAGACTCATTTATAAGAGGGAGCAGATGTTCCCTCCCCTCCTCTCGTCCTCTCGTCCTCCTGTTTGGTTTCGTGTCTCACCATCCTGTCGTGTCGTTCTGCTCCGGCTTATCATCATGTTCTGCTGATTCCTACTAGTCTGCAAATTCTCATTTGAATGGAAAACACTCAGTCGTCAGCAAACACACTAAAACGTTCTTGCATGCAAACGGAGATATTAGCAATCTGGCAAATACGCACACGCTTTCAGAAGCCTTTTCCCTGACACACACATTTAATCACATTTGCACACCCTTTCCTCCCACACTCCCTATTGAACAGTGTATATATCCCTTTCTTCTCTCCGGCAGACACGCCCTGCAGCTGAATGTGATCGCCACGCAGCAGATCCTCAGCTTGGCCCGGCAGATGCACCACCTCGAGGCCTTCATTCACATCTCCACCGCCTATGCAAACTGCAACCGCAAGTACATCGACGAGGTCATCTACCCACCACCCGTCGAGCCCAAAAAACTCATCGAGTCTCTCGAGTGAGTGGATGAAGGGGATGGCTTATGTGGAATCAATTCTAGTTCAGTTTGATGTTTCTGAAGGCCGATAATCTACTTGAAAGAGTTCATAAGACGTGTTGCCTGCCACGCCTGAAAAGCAAAGTTGCATCCACTTTTTTTTCAGTACTGGTACATGTTTTCTAAACAAAAGATGCCAAAGTTTACATCAGTTTTTCCCTGATTTCCTAATTAGTTCAGAAAATATCTGATAAAAAAAAAAAAAAAAGCTAAACAAGACCAAAGAAGAATCTGACAAACTTTTTGATTCTTGAGATTTTATTTATTTATTTACTTGCTTATTAATTTACTTATTTATTTATTTATTTATTTATTTACTTATTTTTATTTAATTTTATTATTATATTGTATACATTTTATTATTATTTTATTATTATTCATTTATTCATTTATTTTCTCGACTAGACCAAAGAAGAATCCAACCAACTTTTTGATTCTTGACATTTTATTTATTTATTTATTTGTGTTATTTATGTTATTTAAGTGGGCATGTCTGTTAAGGGGAGACTTGTGGGTACCATAGAACCCATTTTCATTCACATATCTTGAGGTCAGAGGTCAAGGGACCCCTTTGAAAATGGCCATGCCAGTTTTTCCTTGCCAAAATTTGGCGCAAGTTGGGAGCATTATTTAGCGTTCTTCCTGCTAGCAAAACATGGTTGATACCAATAGATTCCTTAGGTTTTCTAGTTTCATAGCTCTAAAACTGAGCCTGGCGCCCTCGAGGAGTGGAAGAGGTTAAACGTCAATGATTTTTCTTAACATTATTAATCATTTATATGACCATTGATGAGGATACATGCACAGGCTATCTCAAAAACACAGTTATTAATGATAATAATACACAAATGGGTCAAAGATCAACACCACCACTGTACCATGCGTCTCTCTCTTAACGAGCATTTCATGTCTGTCTTCAGTTGGATGGATGACGGCATCGTGCGCGACATCACGCCGCGGCTCATCGGCAACAGGCCCAACACGTACACCTACACTAAAGCCCTGGCCGAGTACGTGGTGCAGCAGGAACAGGACAAGCTCAACATCGCCATCGTCAGACCCTCCATAGTAGGAGCCAGCTGGCAGGAGCCGTTCCCCGTGAGTCCTTTGAGTGTTACACAGCTACTGTTACACAATGTACAGAAATATATGTCTCCCTGTGGTGAATGTCAATCAACGCGTTTCAATCAACGGGTCACATTTTCTTGCTCCGGTGCTCATTAAGTGTGACAGTAAAACAAATGGAAGTAAGATTGATTGATCGACGTAATCCTGCACAGGTCAACGCCGCTCCCCTGTGGGTTTAATCTCAAGTTTGATTCAACCAAGTCAGTGGACTCAAACAGCTGTTGGGATGGGAGAGTCGAGGGTGGCGAGGGCTGAAACAGGATACCGAGGGTGGAGATATGCTGACACACTGAATGTCCCATTGAGGGTGGGAAGTTGAAGAGTGCAGAGAAGTTCATGTAAAGGCCAGAGGACTTTACACTCCATGACTTTAAGCTGCTTTCAGTCACGCTGCAGGTGCTGCAGGCGTCCTGACATTTTCAACATTTGCATTTCATATAACAAAGGATTCAAATCACTTTGCACTTATTGCAGTAAGTAAATCAAAATACCAGCCACTATTTCACCTGTAATGTGCAATAGTGCACCTGTAATTAACATAAAGTAGCATTTTTGTGATCTGCAGTTAAGAGTTAAAGGTCCAATCTGTAATTTTTCAACCATATGTGCCGCAATTTACGTCAAAAATCTAAATCCTTCTTCGAGTAAGATCTTCCTTTTCTCTTTTAGATTCAGTGCAACGTCACACTTTCCGAGGATATCGCTATTGCAAATAGACATCCATATATCTGCTTAGAGATCGTAGAAAAAAAGATGCTTCTTCCTGTTCTCTTGAGTTGAGTGTAGTTGATTTTGTCTTTAAAGGTCATTATTTAGAGCTCGTTTACTGTTGAATGCAGTCGGATGAGAGCTACTCTTTACATGCTTAAGGTCGTTCACAACGTTCCCGTGACATAATCCAAGGTGCTCTGAGAGATTCAGAGATGTATAAATGAAATAGCAGAAAAACACAGGGAAGTCCTTGTTTATCTGGCGTCGGGGAAATGTAGGCCTCGTGTCCCTGGCTCTGCTCAGCCTCCCGTTGTAAGCTCGGCCTGGCAGCGACTCCTCAAAAGGCCTCGCTCACGCTTGGCCATGCAATCGCCTTGGCAGCTCGTGCCAGTAGGCGCTGTGAGGCAACGGGGGGGGGGGGGATGGGACTGCCTATTTATATGTTTGTGTTTATGTGTGGTGTGTTTACAACCACAATATGCATCTAGTTCTGTCGGTTTGTCACTCCATATCTATGGAGGACGGAACCTTCCAAAATAGATAAATAAGTAAATGACTCCATAAATAAATAAATAAATATGCCATGAATATTAAACATAAATGTAGGCATTAATTAATCGATGAAATGTGTCATAAATTGATATTTCTGTTATAATTTGCTGCTTTATTTATTTACTTTTGTATTAATTCCCTTATCTTATTTCTTTTTACATTCCTTTATGCACTTCTGCCTCATTATGCAAATGAGAAATGTATAAAGAAAAGAATACTGAAATAAATAAGTTTGGGGAAATAAATAGCAGGGGAAATGTAAAGGCAGTATTATGCAGAAATAAATGAATAAATACATACAATTTAATAATGAATAAATACATGTAAAAAATAAATCTAAATTGAATAAAAAATAAATGCAAAAATAAAATAATATGTTAATAAAACATATATTTTAATCATGAATAAATACATGTATAAATAAATCTAAAATAAATAAAAAATAAATAAACATACAATCAATAATGAATAAATACATTTAAAAATAAATTTAAAATAAAGAGAAATAATAAATGCAAGAATAAGAATATAAATAATAATAAAAATAAATAAATAAAAGGGAAAATTAAATATAAGAGTAGATAGATAAGGTAATTAATACAAAAGTAAATAAATAAAGAAGCAAAATAAAACAGGAATATCAATTTCTGTCACATTTTATCAATTAATTAATGCCTACATTTATTTTTAATATTTTCATACCTTTAATGACATTTATGTGCCATTTATAAAGTAATTTATTTATTTATTCATTTTTTATTTTGACAGGTTCCGTCCTCCATATACTGTATATCTTCAGAAGTCAACCATTTAACCAACATACAGTATATAATGTACATTTTCAATTAAGAAGGCATGAAGCCAAGCCAGTGCTGCAGCCTGTTCATCTGCTCCAGAGCATATTATTAGATTCAGGACAAGCCTCGGCCTCGACCGCATAATCACTCTCCAGTCCCACACATTGGAAACTGCAGCAGTCTATAACCACTGGTTTCATCCATTTTTAATGCACTCTAATTGAAGTCGACAATCACTGATTCCCAGCATCCCCTGTTCCCCCGCCACAGGAAGTAACATGACCCCTGAACAGCTGATTCCGCACTCATAAACGTATACTTGATAACCACACGTGTGTTGCTGTTAGGATCTGTAACTTAATGTTGTGTCTGACTCATACGTTTCCTCTGCTCTTGCACCTCAGGGTTGGATCGACAACTTCAACGGGCCTAGTGGCGTCTTTATAGCTGTAAGTAATAAATGATACTCTTAAACCTTAAAGCTTTTAAACATGTATTGGAGACTAAGTGTTCTTCTGCAATCAGGCCGGAAAGGGGATCTTGCGCACCATGAGAGCCAACAACGACGCCGTGGCTGACCTGATCCCCGTGGACGTGGTCGTCAACCTCACCCTGGCTGCTGGCTGGTACACAGCTGTACACAGGTTAGTGCCACACACAGGGGTAAACCTGGGTCCCCTAGTCTTACAGGACAGTTTCACACTTTTTCAAGTCAGACAGGCGGACTTTTTAGTATAAAATTCCCTCGTTGTGTTTCCTTGTTGAGCTGCAGTGAAGAGACAGTAAGAAAAAGAGAGAATTTTGTACTAAAAAGACTAAATTTGGAAGAAAACAGGAAGCAACCTCCAAATCTGAAAAGTGAACCCAATGCTGAAGTGCCTTAAACTTGCATTCTTTCTAACAGCCAGCAGGGGGCGACTCCTCTGGTTGTATAGAAGTCTGATTGTACAGATGTCTATGAGAAAATGAGCCTACTTCTCACTTGATTCATTACCTCAGTAAACATTGTGAACATGAGTTTATCTATGATCCTCAGCTGATCAGTCGACTCTCTACTTCTAAACATTATTCATCATTTGAGCCATCACATGCAAAATGATCCATTTAATTATCCAAGTCTTTCACACATACATGTATATTCCATAAAATATCTATGACACAGTGTTACGTATAGTGAGGAGGTACAATTAGTTGTTTTTTACTGAACTACCAGTTTTTTTTCATTGTTGCAGGGGTTTTTTTTGTTCATGGATGTCATTTTCTGTTCATTGTATATGACTTTATATGAAAGATCAAAGATGAATTTGATATGTACTACAATATTGTACAGTATTGACTTTTCTCCGTAAACTTTGACTGTTTATTTTACTGTTGAAATGGAAATCTAAAAAGCTCAGTGCGATACACAACAGCACTCAGCCAGACAAAACTTGCCTCCTCATAACTGCGTATTACAGTAAGCAGTCAGTGTCAACAAAAAAGTTGGAACAAAACAGAGATTTGTATATAAGAAACATTTCAAAGGTTGACTGCCGTGATGAAAAGAACATTTTGACAAGTACGACTAGCACGATGACACAACAACTTTTCATTTTGGCGGTGCTGACATATTTTCTGACAATAAAACAACTAGGTTTTGAAGCATGAATGAAGTGTTTTGGGTGAGTTACTACCTTTTGCAGACATGCAATAGAGTTGTGATGTCCCATAAAACAGTTGTGACTTACAGTTTAGAGAATGAGTCTCGAAAAATTAGCCAAAGCTAAATAAATGTATTTCATAAAGGGTAAAATAGATCATATATCTCTCTGTTATAATGCATCAACATTACCAACTGTTATGTGTTTATATCAGTGTTTATGTACCTGACAACCTGTACTTATTTTCAGAAGGAAAACAGAAAAACAGAAAAATGAAAGTTAAGTATTGAATCCGCATCGGAAAGTATGTTAAACGGTTAATTTAGTTATAACTCAGTTGTCATATCAGCACTCTTTTAAAGGTCTGCATGTGAACTGTGTTTTAAAGCACTTTTATAGTTTCATAGCTTACTACTCGTACAGTCCAGGAAATATAGATTTAATATGTGTTTTTATTGGCATTGTTATGACCTTCTTCTCCCACACCTTGCAGACCTAAAACAGCTCTGGTGTACAACTGCACGACCGGCGGCATCAACCCGTTCCACTGGGGAGAGATCGGTACGTACATTGTTTGTTGTCTTGCTTAAAGGTAATAGAAACCTGTCACTGCGGGCCGATATTTATAGAGCTGTTTTGTCTGCGCCTGCTGGCATCCCACAATACTCTTGTCCCGTTCATCATCACAAATCAATACTCCAGTGTTGTGACATAACCTCCCCTGTCATGTAGTTGAGTTGTTAGTGGTCGAGGCTCTAGTGGAGAGCATCTGCCACCTGCTGGAAGGAGACAGAGGATGGATTTAACATTTGGAGGGTGTCAGTGGTATAATCAAGACATATTTTCCTTCCATATATAAGCAGGTTCTGGATGTATTGACTTATTCTGGAGCGCTAGGACAGAACAATTTTAAATAATAAGCTAAATAATTTTCCAAAAATGTTTTTCAAATGGCCATGAAACCATATTTTGGGAACATCCTCCATGTAAAACATGTTTTAGTTCAGTGCTCTGCCCCTAAACCATCTTTGCTTTATCTACTTTCTAGACTACCAAGTCTTAAAATTAATCACATGAGCATACTTGTCAACCTTGAAATCTCAAAATAGGGAGGATTTCGAAACCATATAGGGGGTCTTTCCCCCCCCAAAAAAATACTTTTAATTTTACTTTTCATTATCAGGAAAGAAAACAGAATAATTAGCCCCTCTGGCGTGAACTTAAATGAATCTCTGGTATAAACGAGGCTCATATTCTTCACTTTTCATTCATTCATTTCAGCGGGGAGTGCATGCAGCTCTCGTCTGCCAGGAAACATTTGGTGTGGTTGTATTGTCGTCCGGATTGAAACAGTAGGGTTTATACATGCTATACAGTGCCAGAAACAGGTTGTGATAACCAAAATGAAAAAAAGGTATGAAAATTTGTCATAAATTCAGAGAAATATGGGAGAATTTTGACCCCGGGAGGAAACCGGGCGAGGGCAATGAAAATCTAGAGCTTTTTTGTTGTTTTAATGCAACATTTATTACTTTCCTTTTATAGAGTTGAAGAGGCAAGAGAACACGAGTTTGCATACAACATTGTTCTTACATTAAGAAAAGTATCTCAACAACTACTGGATGGATTGCTGTGATATTTGGTACAGACATGTATGTTGTCAGGAGGATAAATCCTACTGACTTTGGTGTTCTCTTAACTCTCTCATGAGGTTGACATCTGTGGTTTTAAATGAACATTTCAACTAGCGATCCATCTCGTCACGGGATCACACCACCCGCGACGTCAAATTGGGGCCAGGGGCGTAAAGTCCTTTCCCCACTTCTTTCCCCCCTACTTCCGGCGCCCTTGCTCAGATGACACCCATTTTCGAACTTAGCCTACATTTTGATCTCAACTACACATCTGTAAAGTTTGTTGACTGCATCTTGCACGGTTGTGACAGAAATATAAACATCTGGCAAAGCACTCAAAGCCATTTCTGTGGTGTTACTACAACTACAAAATGACTACATACTACAATGCTTATTATTTTCACTATTTCTCTGCTTTTTATGTACATTTTTGATGTGTTCAGATGTAGTTGATATGACTCTGTTTTAGTGCTCAGGGTCTTTCTGTTTTGTGATAACTGAGGTCACGATAGCAGCGATGAAATTACACATGAAGAGTGAAAACTCTCACTGTTTCCATCCCAGCGGTCGTCACCTACAGCAGGATTAGAGGGCTGTGTGTGGATGTCACGCTGGCAGGATGACAAGGGACCCTCTCTCTCCGGTTTCCTCTCAGATTAGCAAACATGCTCCCTTCACCGAGGAAATTGCTACCAGATGGCTCGTCGTAGCGGGATTAGGTCTCATCGCTGTAACTCGCTGTTATGAAAGAGGAACTGTAATCTCTCTGAGCCAAATGAGATGCAGGAATGAAGCCAATCTGAAATGATCAGAGACCAAACAACAGTAGATGCCCTCTCAGACAAAAAGTTTGATTTCTGGTTGTGAAATCTTAAAAGTAAAGGAGGAGGATGCAGCTCCTTGTTGCTTGCGAAGAATTGTGGGTACTCTACTCTCCCAGACGTCGGAGGGCAGCTCAAGGTTAGCGGCGATACTCCAGGCTATAAGGAGTCAGGCCACAGCTGGCTGTCGCCCCGGATCTGGTCATCTCTCGGCAACCCACTACATATCTGTTGCCATGGAAACGAGCGGTGCAAGGCCTAGTTGGCGTGCTGTGTGTGTGATGTAATGTCTGTAGTCACATGGCTGCTCTCTGTGTCTGTGGATGGCTGCTGCTGGATTCTGGGAAGAAGAGGAGGAGGAGGAGGAGGAGGAGGAGGCTGTGCTGCCCAGTGGGGGGAAGTCATTGTGTGGCTGCTTTCCGCCTGATATTCCCCAGAGAACCAAAGCTGAAAATCATGTTCTGATTAAGGCCATTTGTTCCTGGAAGTCATGATCCTTGTTGTGTAGAAACTGCAGTTTGTGTGTGTTTCATTGTTCCTGGTCAGTGGATGTTGATAAATTCAATGGTAAAACATGAGAGGCACAAACTGGGGCTGGAGCAAGACCAGTATTTGAACTACATGTTAATTTTCTGTACTGTATTTTGTCGTTTAATTAATCCCCTCAACCATGCCCCTTTTTGCAGAGCATCATGTGATGTCGTCCTTCAAGAGGAACCCGCTGGATCAGGCGTTCCGCCGGCCCAACGCCAACATCACCTCCAACTACCTGATCAACCAGTACTGGATCCTAGTCAGCCACAAGTTCCCGGCCCTCATCTACGACCTCGTCCTGCGTCTCTCCGGACAAAAGCCGCAGTAAGACTCACAGCTGCAAGTCCTACTTGAAATCTAAAGAGCATTTTGAGTGTTTAGTAACCTCTGACCCCTTCATCTCTCTCTCTCGCTTTAGGATGATGCGCATCTTCAATCGGCTCCACAAGGCCATCGGCCTGCTGGAGTATTTCAGCAGTCAGGACTGGGAGTGGAACTCTGAGAACATGAGCATGCTGATGAGCCAGCTGACCCCGGAGGACAGGAAGGTACGCTTATCAACGTGCATGCCGACAGTCTGGGTCAAATATTCTACCGTCTGAGCTTATTTAGGAGCCAGATTGTTTGATTCAGTCTGAACAAATAGCTTTGAATTTTCATTTTGTTTTATTTTAGTTTAGTTTGGTTTTAGTTCGTTTTTAAGAGTGCATTTGCTAGTTTTAGTTTAGTTTCAGTTTTTCAGAAAGTTTTAGTTTTTATGTATTTAGTTTTAGTTTTACAGTAGTTTTAGTGTGTTTTTGTTAGGGCCAGGTATCTATCTAGCTACATATACATACAAAATACATGTTTGGAGAACTGTGTAGGAATGGCCGTTATTTTTAATCTTTGCGTTACTTTAGTGTCTGAAGCAATTGCAGCACAGCGCCATCTGCTGGAAGGTCTAGTTTTCAATTTCTGTGGTTCAATTTCACGAGTTAACAGAAATTTATGTTGTCTGATTTTTTCAGTAGTGATATATTATAGCTAAAAAAAAACTGAATTGAAATTAATTTAAACTTTATTTAAATGTTATGTAAGGGATAATGCGTTGTCACTGTCATGTCATTGTTGTGAAAGAAACCCTGACAGGGCGATGCTGCGTCCCAACGCGAAGCGAAGGGGTCTCTCACCGCCCTGAAGGGGATTCTTTCTCAACAATGACCCGCTAGCTGTTCATTATCCCGCTTATTACACGGCTACTTACTTAAGAAATCAATAATTTGACACAAAAACGGTCCGCCAGAGTCCGACTTCAGAGGTGCGCCCATAGCAACGGTCTGTTATACATAGCAACAGCCTGCTATAGAGAAATAGCAGACCGCAGAACGCCGTGATTGACCAATCAGAATGGAGTATTCAACACAGCCGTGTAATAATAGGCGATATTAGCAGACTAGCAAGTGCAAAAAAGATTTGCTAATGACCACAGAAAATAGCTAATAAAAGGCAAAAAATATACTACTTTCATGAGGAATGGGTAACAGAGTTTTTTCCCCGAATGTGACAAATGTGTGAGTCTCATTTGCGGTGTGAAGTGTGTCAGTAAAAGATGTAACGCCACTTCATCAAAGTCCACAGCAACTTTTCACGGGACTTTCCAGCTGGTAGCCGTCTATGAACAGAGAAGGTAAAGGAGCTGAAAACAGCTCTTAAAAGACAACAGTCTCTGTTTACCAAACTGAGGAAGAAGACCAGCGCAGCAACAAAGGCTTCGTCTAGTGGCACACATCCAAATGAAACACAAAAAGCCCTTCGCCTAGGGTGGGGTTGTAATAGAGGCGATGACTGCAGTTGCTGAAACATTACTGAAGGACCATAGAGTAAGAGTGATTATACATTAGAGAAAACATACTTATTTATATTTTATTCTGCTAATAGATCCCTGTAAATGCTACACACTGTTCCTTTAAGCGTCTGTTTTCCATAATGAGTACTTTTACTTTTGATAAGTACATTTTACTGGTAATAATATACTTTTACATAAGAAAAAAGTATTTTTATAGTGTGGTATTGCTGATTTTACTTAAGTAAAGGATCTGAGTGCTTCGTCCACCACTGAAGACATTATTGCTTCTTCTATTTAACCTTAATGTGGTTGAGAGTTGAGAAGTTTACTTTCTCTACATTTTAATAGCATTAGGGAGTCTATTGCTCCATCTAGTGAGGGAAATATCACATTTATTTTTAATTACAAATTAAACAGTAGCTTTGGTTTTGCCTTTGTCTCAACGCCCTCCTCACCATCTTTTCTCTCTTTCAGACATTCAACTTTGATGTGCGCCAGCTGAACTGGCCCGAGTACATCGAGAACTATTGCCTCGGCACCAAGAAGTACGTCCTGAATGAAGACATGTCTGACATTCCTGCTGCCAGGCAGCATCTGAGGAAGTAAGTCTACGGGAGGATGCAACGTAAATACAAAACAGGACTAGAAGGAGGTCAATCTGTCCAACCAATGGGTTGTTTATAACATTTCCTTAGTAAATAACATTTCAGCTCAGTGGTCAGTGTTTTGATAATATCGTTATTTCCATAAATTCAGTTCATAAAACATGCCCCTAGCGATCTTTGCTATCTCTACATTACCCACTCGTGTCTGTAAAATGAATAACAGAAGCTTTCCTGTCATTTTAATGCAACATTGAATGTTGTCTGTTTTATGTTTGAGATTATCCTCCTTTCCATTTACTCACAAGAGGCAAGACAGATACTAGTTTGCGTAAAAGTCAACTAAAACAAAGGGCTGCATGATTATGGCCAAAATGATAGTCATTATTATTTTGATCAATATTGAGATCAAGATTATTCATTGATTTTAGAAAATAAGACTGGTCCTTATTCACAGTGCATCTCCTAGAAGCAAAATATAAATCAAATTGTACCAAAACTTTTTACCCGAAATATTACTGCTATATTTTCCTCTGGACTGCAGCACTTGATTTGATATGCAGCAGAGTTTTCTGAGCGGAGCATGCATTATAAAAGTTAATATTGCAGTTTATCATATTAATTTAATTGTGAGGAAGCCAAAATCGTGATCACGATTTAATATTTGATTAATTGTGCAGCCCTACTAAAACATTAAAAAAACTAATTTTAATACTATAAAACACCAGAGGGTTTGTTTCTTAATCACATAATGAATGAAGGCACTGATGGGGCTGACAAATAGGAGAAATTACAGCTTCAATCACTCAACATAATTACTAAATGTACCCTAAGGATAAGAGAAAAGTGTTTTCAAAATCCATCACATGACTAAATTTTCTGGAGAACATACAGATTCACAATAAGTACAAACTTATTGTATTCATAAGCTGTGTAACCGCAGCTTCATACAGTGTTTTTAAACCCCTTGTGTTCTTTCCTCTCTTTCCCAGACTGAGGAACATCCGCTACACCTTCAACACCCTGCTGGTCGTTTTCATCTGGAGGGTGTTTATCGCCCGCTCCCAGATGGCCAGAAACATCTGGTACTTTGTGGTCAGCCTCTGTTTCAAGTTCCTCTCCTACTTCCGCGCATCCAGCACCATAACCAACTGAGTCTTCCTCCCTTCCGCCTCGAACCAGAGACAGCAGCAGCCCTCGCCTTTTTAGCTGTAACATCTGAGACTCTGACCGTCCACGCAGGACACTCTAAATCCTCCTTTTTGTGTGGATTAGCTGGGGGCTCTCTACAGGAGGGAGGCTGCAGTTGTGTGAAGCACTCGGAAGGGAAGGGAAGAAAAGAGGTCTACTAGCCATGAATTATTTGTTTAGTTTGGAAATCTGTCACTGTTCAGTCACCAGACACCCCGTCCAAAAACAAAGTGTTGTCATTAATTTTGTACCTACCGTTTTCTTCTCAACGTGGCCAATTATATATGCAACAATAAGCCTTTTGTGTGACTTTCTTTCCCTGTTTCCATCCTCTTGAATCTCGGTACATTGCCTTGCCTTGTGATGATTTTTTTTTCATACTTGAAATATGGCAGTGCTTCACTGGAGAACGATTTCTATAAGATTATTTTGTTTTTTTACTGTGGGGATATCCAACTCCTCTCTTTAATACGCAGGTGATTTGGATATCTGTATGTCTTGCATTACGTGTATCTACTGCCTTTTTAAGATTACACCCAAAATCTACCTGGTGGTTGTCCGTCTCAAGGCCAAACCACAGATTGAAGCTAAATTCTGACCACACAAGACAACAGTATCACTACATATACGGAAACATACAGATCCGCCATCGTTCCTTCTGTCGAGGTTATTTACTATCACAAACGATAATGTCTTTGAACGTGTTTGTTTGAATGCTCATCCACTTTTTGCCTGTTTGTACAGCAGTTTGTACTGAAACTAAGTTTACTACTTTTACATCTTTATACTTGCGTCAAAGGCTAGTCTGATATATGTGGTAGACCTTGGCAGTGTATTATATATAAATAAGAGTACATCAGAGTCGAGTTTATTTGTATAGCCCAGTATCACATACTGTCCAGTGTCTCCCAACAGTTCCCAATGAAGTTTTCTAAGAAGACAAACTCCCCCAAAACCCCAAAAGGCATTTCAAAGAGGGACCCCCCTCTCCTCAGTCGGCTGGGGATGAAAAATTACAAATTAAAATTAAGTTGTAGTAATTGGACATGCTAAATACAACAATGGGATTCTAAAAGGTCCAATGCTAATGTAGTAAATCCAAAATTTAAAAAGTCCAAGGAATGGGTCCAGTCCAATATCAGTGATGTCCAAGACTGTAGGTACGTGAGGTTGGGGGACCAAGCTGAAGCAGGCAATTTCATAGAGTAGGGAGCTGGGTCACTTAAAAGATGGAGGAGATGTAGCCCTAGTTTGTGCTTCTCATGTATTAGCGTTACATTTGAGTCACAGTGGTAACCAATGGTGTCTCAGTAAAATAAGTAGGGGATAATGTACAGCAAGCTGTTCATTGTTGTGAAATAAACCCCTTCAGGTTCGATGCGGCACCGTGACGCAAAGCCCTGAAGGGGTTTATTTCACAACATTGACCCACCAGCTGTACATTATCCCACTTATTACATGGCGACTTGCTAAAGAAATCTATCATTTGACGCAAAAATGGTCCGTCAGAGTCTGACATCACAACTGCGTTCATTGCAACGTTCTGTTATACATAGCAACGGTTTGTTAAAAATAAATAACAGACTATAGTGATTGGCCAAAGTCGAGTATTCAACAAAGCCGGCTAATGATTACCTGGAGATGTCTGAAAAAAAACAGGAGGTTGTTTAATAACACTTATTACATGGCTTTGTTGAATACTCGATTCTGATTGGTCAATTACGGCATTCTACGGTCTGTTATTTCTTCATAGCAGACCGTTGCTATGTATAACAGATCGTTGCTATGGACGCAGTTCTGATGTCGGACTCTGGCAGACCGTTTTTGTATCAAATTATTGATTTAATTAAGTAAGTAGCCGTGTAATAAGCGGGATAATGTACAGCTAGCGGGTCATTATTACAAAATAAACCCCTTCAGGGCGATCCTTTTCCTAATCTGAACCCAGCTTGCCGGTCACCTTGTTATGAAGGGTCTTAAGAAATAGAGTTGCAACTTAGTAAACTTTCTAAAAATACCTTAAGAAGAGTGTTGTTTTACATCCTTGTGGGTTTTTCAAACATCGTAGTCTTATTTTATTGGAGAAATGGATGGTTACCGCTCAAATGTAATGCCAATACATGAGGCACAAACTGGAGTTAGAGGACGCCCAGCTCTTCCACAAAAAAACAGCCAGATAGCAGCAAACGATGCTTAGAGAAATGGGAAAATGAAAGCCCTATTGACTGAATATTTCTTTTAGTTCTTGAGGCAGGCCTCTGGATACTGAAGAGGTAATGAAGTTTGTTAAATATGGCTGAGAAAGATCATATATTTATATGAAAAGAAAGACCATAAAATCATACTTAGTGTGAATAAGAAGCGAAAGCTTAAAGGCTACTTGAAAGCTGGATTTGTTTTTTAAATTAAACCAGAAAAAAGCATTTCAGCTTAATTTATATGTAAGAAAAGCAAGATCTTTTTCAAACTGCTATTAAACAGGACAGATCTTGGAGCAGTCATTACGATTTATTGCAATATAGAGTTCAGTGTCATCTGCATAAGAGCGAAATTTCATGCTGTCAAACAGAAGAATATTGTGAAAAGGAGTGGACCAAGTACAGAGTCTTGAGGTTCACCATACCTTAACCTGATATGGAGATGGACTACTATTATATAAGCAAGACAAACTGTGACCTATATGTTAGTCTGGACCTAAATCACAAAAGTGCTAGGTTATAAACAAGGGATTTATGGTATTACATCCTTGACCCCAGTTTGGAAGATCTGTAAATAGTTGAACTACATATTATTCTTATAGACTACCAAAAATTGTATTTGACTGTTGATCTTTGCTTGGTGAGTGTCTTCACAGGATTCCACCACAGAGCTTCCCGCAGAGTCTACCAAAAGTGTTTTAAGTGTGACAGGCAAGTCTGATTTTTACTAAACAAATGAGAAAACTGTGTGTACAGTATTGTTTGTGGCTTCACTCTTTGACAGAATACAAATGCATAACAGTTACGAACCTATATGGGAGAAAAAGGGACACAACTAAATAAATGTTTATGCAAAGCTCATGTCTGTGGTGTAATTATGGAAACTGCCCTCTTAACTTCAGAGGGGGATGAGTCGTACGAGGCGTGTGTGATGAAGTGGTATCGTCAGAATTGTTCTTACAGAGTTATTGTAATGGCGTCGTTATGTGTGTTTATTTCACAACAAAGCCGCCTTTGCTGTTTGCAAACCAAATGCAGAGCTCAGTTGGTACAGGAAACCCCAGGGTAGAAAATGTGCAAGTGTGCTGTAGTCCATTAAACTTTGCTTCACCATGTACTTTATTTACAAAACCTCAAACTTACCAGCCACATTAAACTGATACCTATGAGTAATTTTACACTTGTCATGGGGAGTACTGCACAGCTGGTGAAAACAGCTGTATAATGTCTTTGTCTCTTCTTTTGCTTTCCAATGTTTGACCCCAGTGATTTCATCAGGGTTATCTCAGCTTTGGGCTTAAGGCCCAGACACACCAACCCGACATCAAAGAACTAGCAGCAATGAAGGCCGACCTTTGTGTCGTCTCACGTCGCCTCTTAAACATTGGATTTTTCTGTCTTAAAAGATGCTGGATTTACACTAAAGGCCAAGAGATGACAACAATGTTTCTAAACGATCGTCTTAAACTGTGGTGCACGAAATGTCTGAACTCGGAGTCGATAAGGATAAATCAAAGCATGGAAATATCAGATTTTTTGGGGATGTGTAAATGCACATGTATAATTTTATTGTTCACATCTTAGAGATCCTTAGAAGTATTTGAAGACCATCCACATCTTTTTGTGACTTCACTGAAGATTTAAAGGGGACCTATTGTGATTTTGTGCTTTTCCCCTTTCCTTTAGTGTGTTATACTGTATAGTTGTTTATGCATGTTAAATGTGTGCAAAATTACAAAACCCACGCCAAAGGGAGTTACTCTCCCCCACAGAAACTCTGCTCCTGAACTGCCTGAAACGCCTTGATTGAAGTCCCGCCTTTTTTTCTGTAACGTGGTGATGTCACCAAATAACACATTTGCATAACGGCTAGTTTGACATGCCCTCAAACAAAGCTAGTTAGAGAGGAAAATAAGCATAATACGTCCTAATGTTAAATGTTTTCCACACATTAATGCTTTGAAATTGTTTTCAATTTGCTGATATTTAAACTTTAATGCCAACCAAACAATTTGATGTGCTATTACAGCAAATGAAACGGAGAGCCTACAACATTTCTAAAGAAACAAACTCCATCACAGAAGGAAATAATGTTTAAAACACATGTATGACTGCAGTCACAGAGGGAACACATTTTCCTAAAGTGCAATGATCTGATGTGAACTTTACCATTTTTCAACAGCACAGAGTTTAACAGAAGGCTTTGCTTTTCAGTAGAAAGACACGATTTTATGAAAGTTGACGATGATCAAAACCTGGTCACTGAAAAGCGGCTACTCCTGAGGGATGTCGTCGGCCAACAACGGAGTCTGGTGATTGTTTAGATTGTTCATCTGGTTGTGTAGCTGCACATCCTGGAATAGATTCAGTACAGGTAAGTCTGATAGATCTGCTTCATTGTGAAGTTTAGAGAGAGAAACCATTCCTTCTGATATTACAGTAATGGAGACGGTCTCTTTCTCTTTATTAGGCTTGAGGAAACCTGTACTTTGAATGTGGTGAAGACCATAAACTATGTTGTAAAGACTCACCTCTCTGGCCCTGTAGACTCCAAGTTTGAGGCGACAGCAGATGACATCAAAACAGAAGCCAACAAACCCGTGGAGCATGCCTTAAAAGAGACACACATTTTAATTCAACTCTGGATTAAATGACTTCCTTTATGTAGTGTATTTAGTTGTTTTTAGTCTTCCTATGTGACAGTGTTTATCTGTACTATCCTTGATTAATAAATAAATGTGGTTGCAGGTGAAACCAGACTTGCCTGTCGTGGAGAATATTCCCCCGATGATGCCGCACAGTCGCACCAGGAACTGCCACAGCGGCATGTGCTGCTCGCTGACCGTCACCATCAGAGAGCTGGTGTCGTACTTGACGAAGATACCGGAGACGCCGTGGCTGCCCGCCGCGTGGTTTATCACCCGCTCCTTGGAAAGAAACAGCATGGTGGTTAGTGTTAAACTCTTCATCCTGTGTCCATCCTCTGTTTTGCGGTGGTGCGGTATCGGGTTTTATTCTTGTTCTACTAGACGAAATTCAGATTTGAGGCCCCCTTCGCCAACGCCGCTCTAGGGCTAGGGTTAGGGTTCAACCCCCCAGAACCCTAACTCTAGCCCTGTAAACCACAACACACATCAGACATCACCATGGTTTTAAGACAAAAAAAATATTCATTTTATATTATTTTATTTTATTTTATTTAGTGGGCGACCTGCGCCCCCCAGAAGGTGGTGCCCAAGGTGACCGCCTATATGGTATATTCATTTATTTTAAATTGTTTTGTTTTGTTTTGTTTTGTTTTGTCTTATTTTATTTTATTTTATCTGTTTTATTTTTAATTTAATTTAATTTAATTTAATTTTATTTTATTTTATTTTATTTTATTTTATTTTATTTTATTTTATTTTATTTTATTTTATTTTATTTTATTTTATTTTATTTTATTTTATTTTATTTTATTTTATCTTGAGGGTGACCAGCGCCCCCCAGAAAGTGGCGCCCAAGGCAACTGCCTATATGGCCTATTTATTTTATTTTATTTCATTACATTTTATTGAGATGGCAACCAGCACCTCCCAGAAGGTGGCGCCCTAGGCGACCGCCTATATGGCCTATGCCATAAGTCGGCCCTGGTTCTACTCACCCGCTCAGTCACCGAAAACTGGTGCGTGTCTGCAGATATCTTGTATGTGTTCAGTTTGGTTGGAACCACTGTGATAAAGTACTGGAACATCTGGTTGTCTGTAATAAAACAGAACATATTTTAGTTTTTTTTACATCAATTTCAAGAAGGAAAAATATGTATAATACAGCTGAAGAAACTCACAATGAAACTCACTCAACTCTATCGTGTTATCTATAATACCTACTTAGCAGTGATCATCTAAGGTGAGCCAAGGACAGTCTGAGTCAACTCATGATTCAATAAATGTCCCAACGCATCATTAATTCTGCCATCATATGTTTTATCCTCTCCTATCTCTTGAAATACAGCCGTAACTCACTGTTATCGGTGATTTTCTCAGTGCCGTCCAGAGGATTGATGATGCCTGGTATCTCCTCCCCGAAAGATAAATGGTCTATTCGATGGGAGAAGTTGTACGCTGCCATGAAAAGATGAAAACAGCTCAGGTTCAATCAAGGCCGTGGAGAATCACTGAACAAGTGAAAAAATGTACTATGCACTTTTAAGCCTGTATATAGTTGCTGTTTAAAGAGTGTGGTTACAAATAACATGTCTAAAAATAGCATCATTGATGTATAAATCATTCAGTGAAAGGAAATGCCCTGAGGAGGATTTGTGCAACAAACATCTGTCGTCTCTTTTCTCCAATTTAGCTGTCATAATTTAGTTTGCACCATGAGCAGATTATTAAAAAGCTGTACTGTTTAAACAAAGAAGATATATATGCAAGTTACATACTCTCGTGGCTCACAAAAGCTGCAATGTGGGCATGACCCTGAGGATGGTGGATAGGCCTGGAAAAGACAAAAGAGGGACTGGAGTCAACCAAAGCTCTATATAATTATATCCGTTTTTCATATTTACACAAATTCTACAGCTGAATCGTGGTGAGGAATTCCTGATCGACCTCTAGTTACATCTGCCAGCACCTTATAGGCAATTCCTCTAGTTTCTTACTTTCCCACAGTGATGTGCAGGTTTCCCGCCACCTTGTTGACGTAGACGTGTCCGTGTATCCTGCAAGCGTTGAGCGGCTCCATAGAGGCATCCTCCCTACACACACACACAATTATTAAGCACATAATTTGACTCTTTAACTGTTAATCAGCAGCATATCTAATCTAATTCTGTGCAGAGAACAAAACTTTATTTGTCAGATTAATGAAGAATTGTTTGCATGTGTGTAGCTGACCGTGGGGGCAGGGCAGTGGGACCTCCTTTGAGGAGAGTTTTGTAAAGGACTTCCTGAAGAGCGTGTTCCTCTCTCAGCCGGTTCTGTATGAGAAGCAACGTCCTGAGGACAAGAAACAAAACCTGTAGACAAACTACATCTGAAATGTAGATATGCAACTATTACAGTTTTTCTGCACTGTTTTAAAATGTAAAGTTTCAACTTTTTTTGATTCTTTGTTCAGTGTGCCTGCAAGTTTTATCACCTTAAACACACTTTTAAAGGTCTAGTTAAGATTGTTTTGAAGTGGGGTTGTATACTTATCCATAGTCAGTGTATTACCTACAGTAGATGGTTATCAGCTTACCTTTGCCACAGTCTCTGCTGTGGAGTCAGTTCAAAAATAACCTGAACAAACATACAAAAAGAAGAGATGCAGTTATGAAAAAAAGCTCTAAAAGCTTGAAAGAAAATGCTTCTAACAGAGACTTTGACGTGCTTCACTCACAGGTTCGTACTGGAGGCCACTGGATGTGATCATAGTCTCAGCCAGGTCCAGAATATCTGCTCCAACATCTGCAATCACACACATAAAATGCATGGAACTGACACATATTTACACCCATAATGCACTTCGTTGATATCTACAGGAATGAGGTGGGATACTCACGTTGGCATTTCATGGCAACTGTAATGTCAATGTTTATCCTCAATTTACTGTAAATGATGAAAAAGAAGAGTGAGAATAACTTCCTGCCATATACTGTAAATATAACTTTATTTTGGGAATGTTTTGTGTGATAAGAGAAGTATGGTGACCTGGAGAAATCCTTGTCAACTTCATATTCATACTTCATCCAAGTGTCTCTATAAACAAAGAACTCTAAGATGGCCAGAAGAGCCATGGCACCGAAAGCTATCAGCGACACTGTGGATGAGACAAGACAGGGTGGTTACTGTTACTGATATGTTTACTGTGTTGTTGTTGTTATTGTTTGTGTTTTCAGAGGAGTGACCCACCTGTTCCTCCCGAGGCCGACGTCTCCACGTAGCTGTCCGACACTTTGGGGAAGGCGTCCAGCTCCCTCACCAAGCTCAGAGCTTTCCTCCGAGACAGACGCCTCATCTTCAGGTTCAGGGCTGCTCTCCACCTCCTCCATCACAAATAAAATACAGTGCACACAGCAGGGTTACATTCAGGACCTCAATGGTTTTATTTAGGATACAAATACACATTTTATTACCAAGGGGAAACACATTCATATCATGCAAATACCACCATGTGTCTACTTTCTATTGGAGTTGTACGGCAACACTGATGCTTGTTACAGACGAAGACATTTTCTTCATTAGGATGTTTGCCGACTTAATACTAAACACTGTTTCCAAGTGTCTGTGATCACTCAAAAAGATAACCACAAATTACTTCATCTCAGATTAATAAAACATGCAGTATTTATTTTTGCAAATCAATTTTAAATGTTTTTTTACAGCTTTTGCCTCAGTTAAAATATAGTTTTTGTAAATATCTTATAAAAAACAGTTATAAAATTCAAGAAAAAAATATTTAAAAACAATAATATATAATCTTCTGTTTTTTAGAATTTATTTTTTAAATATTTTTATGTCTATTAAAAAATAATAATAACAATAATTGCTATTATTATTATTAGTATTATTATTATTATTTTATATAGCACTTTTCAAGCTTAAGCACAAAGTCCTTTCCAGAAAATAGTAATAAAATTCATATTGAATTATATTACTATAATAAAATATATAATAAAAGAACTAATGTGATAATTAAGTTGTCAATAATATTACATTGGCTTATTAAAATATATTACACCAATGTTTTTAATATTGGTCCCTACACCATCAGATATTTTGGATATTATTGTTTGATCAGACAGGCTGAATATATCATGCACTCAACAGTAAATACCCATACATACAATACTAATACACCTTACATCTCTCTCTATATATAAGCACTATAATACTTCAGTGAAACAATAGAAGATTTAAAAAAAATAAGAATGATAAGGTTTGCATACAGTCAATACTGAGATATATGCTGCAAAGTCCTGCAGTATTAACAGGAGATATTAATTATCAAGTGAAGATATTAATCTAATCGTCTCAATAAAGCAGCACAGCCTTCACAACATAATTTATTAATAATTAATCTTACCTATTTTATCATCTGATTAGATGTCAGGATCTCTAGAAGTCATATTCAATAAGTTACAGCTGCTGTCTGAATGATATCTGAATGTTAGTGCACCATGATGCATCCATGGTGACGTACGGGGGGGAAAGGGAGGAGGGGCGTCTCTTCCTTGTTTGGGAAAATTGTGACGTAAGCGAATGCGTAACGTGCGCGCTCCGCACACCGTGAACGCGCAGGGAGCAATGACGCTGTTCTGTCAGGAGGTGGCGCTTTAATACTAAAACTGATGCTTCTTTTAGTAGAATCATGTAAATAATATACTATAATATAATATAATATAATGTAATATAATGTTATATAATGTAATATAATATAATGTAATATAATATGATATAATATAATATAATATAATATGATGTAATATAATGTAATATAACATAATATAATATAATATAATGTAACACAATGTAATATAATGTAATATAATATAATATAATTGGGCCCATACACAGTACAATTACACTACACTACACTACATTTATAAAACGTATTTAATTATAATCTAATAGCTTAATATATGCAATAATTTAATAATAATGCTACAATATATGTAGAGAAATATAAATAAATAATACAAATAAGAATAATAAATAAAAAGAATAAAATGATATATATAAAGTATTTATAAATAATAAATAAAAAATAATAAGAATAGTATAAATAAGAATTAAATGAGAATATATCTTGAAATGTATAGTATAAATGCAAATTAATGCATCACTTTTACTTCTAACAGTATATTTATACACTTTGCTGAATATTTCTTCCACCGCTGCATGCAGCACAGACTTGTCAATATCTAATCAACATATTTTTTAAGTTTGGTAAAGTTTGTTTGTTTTCACTGGTCCATTATCCCTTTGTTTCCATTCTCTGATGTGTTATAGCATAATGTTAAAATAAGCAATGCTTTGATATCACTAATGCTTATGCAATCTGACATGGGTTTTTTTTTTTTGTTAGCAGTATCCACTGATTGATTAGTATGACTAAAGGCAGACAAGAAGGATGTTAGTCTTTCATTTGTATATTTAAGTATTGTTTGCAGTGAAACCCAAAGCCACCATTGCAGAATTTTGTTTCACTTTCCATATTTTGATGAAACTACAGTCAGTTTTCTTCCTTTTTTAAATATATGTTGTAGTTGTATATGTATTACACTTTGTTATATGCAAAGGTATATTTTGTAACATTCATCCATACACTAATCAAATATTGTTATATTAGTGGTAGTAAAGCACTGGCAATGTTTAAAACTGAAACTTATCTACAGTTAGTGATCACAGGATTCATGTCAGAACTGGAGAAGTTGTCTATTTCCATTCATCAGCAGTGACACTAACGCATCTGAAGAAGCACTGACCTCCACTTCCAAGGGATAATTATCTTCCAGGAGTGTTTACAGACATGTGGTGGATCTGCACACTAGACATGAAGTTGCAAAGAGAGAAAACCTTTATGTGATGACAAGATAATGATCTACAACCAACTGGTGCAGGCTGTCATTATATTTATTATCACCCTGAGGACAAAGAAGGAGATGTTTACATCCTGCTGCAGGCTGAGAATGCACCAAAAAAAAAAAAAAAAAAAAAAACAGATCTGCAGATGAACTGGTTTGAATCACACGTGTCTTCAGTGCTCATGAGTTTCTGCATGCACCGAGCCTGCTTGCCTATGCAGAGCAGCACAGATGGGCGTGTGGGGGGATGGGTGCTGTCAGCTCACAGATCAAGCTGTGGGTCGGTGGTCCCATTGCTATTCACCACACAAGCACGTAGGGCATGTCAGACACGCTCCATGGAGACATACCAGGGGTGGATGTTGTGTTTTGGTTATGCTATTCTTCAATGTCTGCCGTAGGTTGAGAATATTATCAAAGGAACTCACTCTTTGCTGAGGAGAGGTGTGAGAACATGAGGAAGATAAACTCTGCTACTCTGCAAATATTCTGCTGATAGAGCAGTTTTGGATTGGGTGACACAATTATGCTTTTTTTCTGTACATCACATCAGCTGCGCTTTCTGATAAGTCGGTGCTGATGCTGCACATTTGGAAGTAACTACTTGATGGTATTTTCAGTCAGCTAAAACACTTTTTACACATGGTTTAACACCATATTAATGTGTTTTTGTTCATCATTAATTGACAACAGTTTTGAGCAAAATGTGAATATAATGCATTGCTTTTTATTCCCTCATTATTACATAAAATAGATACTTTTAAATGCCTGTGCATCATATCATGACATTTTGTGTGAAGATTTTGGGTCCTGGGTTACAATTTAAGAAAAACTTCTCATGCTTTTGAGTTACATTGAGTTACATACATCGTTACATTTTTTAAAATAGATTTATAAAAAAAGTAACCTTCTAAAAATATATTTAAATAGGCCTACACATCAGCGTATGGCAGCCTTTCATTACATATCTGCTTGAGCAGCTATGAGATTGTAATATATTTTTTTATAATTTGCTATAGAATTTATGAATATGGGTATTATGTTGTTATACATGAT
The DNA here is from genome assembly GCA_916701665.1 of Sebastiscus tertius. Lineage (NCBI taxonomy): Eukaryota > Metazoa > Chordata > Actinopteri > Perciformes > Sebastidae > Sebastiscus > Sebastiscus tertius. The sequence continues at coordinate 35,319 of CAKAOH010005538.1, read as the reverse complement.
TATGTTATTGTTCTTGATTTTGTTTGTCTGTTTGTTTATTTAACAATAAAAAGATGAAAAACGTTTTTTCTGCACTTTTGTATACATTTTTTAAATGTGAAAACTAATTTTAAAAAGTAGGCCTACACATAATGGTAATTGAAATTATAATATACTATGTATAATACATATGAATGAATGAATGAATGAAAGACTTTATTTCGAACATAGAAATAAATAAAAAGAGATACAAAATAATAACAAACAAAACAAGAGTAATAGTGTCTGAAAAGGAGTAGGTAGAAGTAAAACTTATATTTCCCTACCCCTTTCTCACTTCTCCTCTAATAACTCATATATCATAGAATGATAATATAATATAATATATAAACTATCCCAGATTTCCCAGATATATAATTTACTCACTAAGGCCTATGAGACTCACCATTTTCCTTTAATTAGTTATTATTAATTTTGTTTAATCATCAGATTTTGCTGAACATCAATCTCAATCTGATCAAATGCCCAAAAAAAATACCATTATGTCATTCCTTTGTTGAAAAAAAGTTTGTGTCTATTGTTAGTATATGCCCACACACACAACCAGATGGAAATGAATAATTTGGAACGTGACGTCAGAGGTGGGATCGCCTTAGAATGGAGGACTTCGTGTCCGCTCGGCTCTCCTCTCTCTCCACTCGGATGTTTCCGGACGCTGTTTAAATCCCCGCCCCGCTTCATTCCTGCGTTGTTTGGGGACAGTAGGAAGATGGCGGCGGCCCCGCTGTACTGTGTCTGCCGGCAGCCCTACGATGTGAGCCGGTTCATGATCGAGTGCGACATCTGTAAAGACTGGTTTCACGGCAGGTACGTAGGCTGTAATCTCCTTTACAGATGCAACTCATTAGAAGCGACAAACACCGGTTGTTTGTTAAAGAAAGGCGACGGTTGGCTGAGCGGTTGGTGACTGGAAGCTAATGTAGCTAATGCTAGCGACGGGGTCTTTAAACCGTCTATTGACACGACTTTAACCGACAGAAAAGTGGCGTTTTGTCCCCTTGAATTGGCTTTAAATTAGTCAGTTTTGTCTGGCATGCACACTTAAACACACCACTTGTACATGCTGTGTGTAATTATGTTGATAATGAACGTTATTGACTTAAATAGAGCCCATATAGCACATAGTTTTTATGCGGATTGTGTGTCAGTTAGCCTCAGTGATCAGAAGCTTAAAGGGGTCATCGTGACGTAGGAAGGGGACCAGCTCCTTGCAGTCACCTCAGAGATAGGTTTAATGTTGGTTTTATTTATTTTTTTTAAACAGAGTTTATTTCTGAATTTTGTTAATACAACTCTGACAATAATAATAATAATAATAAATTGGACTTATATAGCGCCTTTCAGAAACCCAAGGACGCTTTACAAAGGGGGCACACAAAATCATGCTAATAAATAACACAGAGGAGAAACTATAGCTGGATTTTCTCCAACTTAATGTTGGTTTTATTATGATTTAACAGATTGAGATCCAGTTAAACCAGTTGTTGTGTACCAGTGTGTGCTTCCAACATCACAATCTGGCTCACCAAGTTAGGTCACTCAAGGTAAAGGCAACCCAGAGCTTAAATTTCGAGCTACATTTCATTCACAACTTCTATTTGTTTGGACTTAATATTCAAGATTCAAGCCCTTTATTGTCATTGTAAGTACAACGAAATTAGATTGTGACAATCCCATAGGTGCTAAAAAAAATAATACAATAATAAAAAAAAACAGTGCAATATAAATCTAAAACAATATATAAAAGATAATACAACCCATACAGCACATAGTTTTTATGCAAATTGTGTGTCAGTTAGCCTCAGTGATCAGAAGCTTAAAGGGGTCATCGTGATGTAGAAAGGGTGCCAGCTCCTTGCAGTCACTTCACAGATAAGTTTAATGTTGGTTTTATTGATTTTTTTTCAACAAGTTTTTTTTTAAACAAGTTTTTTAACCAAGGTAATGGCAACCCACAGCCTAAATATCTAATGTAATGTTACTTATTTTACTATATTTCAATAACAACTTCTATTTGTTTGGACTTAATATGTAGGTTAAATACATAATTAATACATACCAATTTCAAGCTGTGTTTGCAATTTGAGTTTTTTGTGTTTTATTGTGTTTTTGGTGGTTAATTTATTAGAAAGCAAAAAGACAAGAGAACAAGGAGCTTGTTATGGTCGAGGCTTTTTGATTGACAGCTTGAGAAATTTAAATCCCCCCTTTCAGCCAGAGGAGACACATGGCAGGGGACCCCCTAGTGGTGAGCAGGGGGATTATTTAAAGGTACCCAGCAGACACATAACTGCTTATATGGATTGTGTTTTGTCCTTATCTTTTTTTAATGCCCTAACCTCTTTGATTATTACAAGGTGGTGTTGTAGATAATTTTTTATGATTCATGCTGTGAGTGGGTGTGTGTGTGGGCGGTGGCTGTCAAAATCATACTGGGAAGTTTATTGTTGTGTAATAATGCCATTTCGTTGTGTCTGAGCATGTATGGCAGAATAAAATGTCAGATTTCAGTCATGCATGCTCTAGTAAGTCCACACCCGATACTGTGATGATCACAGTACTGTTTGGTAATGCTGGGCTTTTTACGATTTTGAAATTAATTTTTTTAACAATATATTTGCTTCATTTGAGTCTATGCGGAGGTGGAAGGAAGTTACTGCTTTTGTTGTTGTAGTCTGAGTAACGTGATGTCATATCCGTTCCGTATCCATCAACCAAAACAGCGGAGGGTCTGCGTGGATACGACCTGCACCCTCATATTTGAAATCTAAAGTGATAAATGCTACACATCCAGTAAAGTATGGAAACACTTTGGGTTTCACACATTGCCGGGAAAAGCAGAGCTAGACATCACGGCTAAAGCTGCATGCTAACTCTGTCATGGACAGGAAACGTTATCGTATTGCGGTAATGTGCGGTCAAGCCAGCCGTCACTCGCATCTCCGTGGTCAAATCGGCCGACGCTAAAACTGTAGAGCACCCATATACTGACATTTATGTTAAATGCATTCAAACCGACCCGATGGAGCTGACCATGGATGTATAAAGAGAACGGAGCTAACGGGAGAGCTAGAGACGCACTTGGCAAAGTTAACGGAAGTATACACGTGTGACTATGTCCGGAGATCCGAAGATTGATTGGATTATATTCACCAGAGGTATAAAACATTACATGTCCCTTATACATTAGAAAGAAAATACCACTAATTAGTTAGGGAAATGTCTTTATCCTTTGGATTTGAGTTGCTGGAAAAAACTTAAATAAGACCTGATAATGACTGATATTTTGACTTCAGGACATCTCTGATTACATACATTCTGAAAATCAAACATTTTAATGTATTCATTTAGATATTTTTCAAAGTAAAAGTCCCTAGAAGTGTATGATTCAACTTTTTCCCATGGTCTAGTGTTAAAAAAGTAATAAATCATAATATTGAATCGCAATACATATCAAATTGACACCCAAGTATCTTGATAGTATTGAGTCGGGTGATAGGTGTATCGTCCCAGCCCTACTAGTTTATTCTACTTTTAATTAGGTTTAACCCCTTCATCAAGCACTATAAGAAAGAATGTGTATTATAATTGTTGTCAAATTCTTTTGTGTGTGAGTCAGGTAACCAGAGAGACCTGACTTTCTTTATCTGTAACTTTTTATCAATGTGACCCTAAGTCTGAAGGCAGACTTAGACAAAAGTTAGACGTACCCCGTTCTTCAGTTCCTTGAATCGGCCTGTGTGGGCGCGTCTCCACGGCAACTGTTTATGAATACAATAATCTGTTTTTGCTCGTGTTGGAATGACGGAAGCCGTTGCGTAACCACATTAAACGCGCTGCCAAAAAACTTGGCGGCCAGAATTTGTCGGCAAATCAGAGCCAAGAGAGACGAAGGCTGGCTGTGTGTCATGTGCCAGCAAGAAAGGGAACAAATGTTGGAGCTTCCCCCATTGATGACTAATAAGCAGATACACACAGAGCAGAGCTCCAAAAGCAGCCACATTTCCTGCCTCTTTCCCACGAGGCTGGCCAGAAGGAAAGGGATATTCTCTGGCTATGGATGATGGCACGCCAGTGGAGAGGAGCTCAACCTCCCGGTGCCTGTTTGTCAGTTTGCTAGCTGAGTTTGTGTTTGTGTTTGTGTGGGGGACTTTGTCTCGCTGCCTGAGTTTCTGGAGAGTGTCCTGTTTTCCATCACCTGTATCTCAGTACACAATACAGCCTGACCGGATGAGGACTGGGGCATGGTTCGCAAAACACTGTGTGGTTTATCTTTGTCGGAGTGGTGATCAGTGAGGTGAACTGGAAAGCAAAAACATCATTTGTTGGTCTAGATAAGGTGCTCTTAAATGCTTGCATATGTAGTCTCTTGTATTGACACACAAGTGTAGTCTTGTATCACATTATGTACAGATACATTTCCCTGGTCTATGCGGGACCCACAAATGAGATTTCTAGTCATTGATGTAGAATTGAAGTGTCGTAGGGACGCACCAATCCAAGTTTTTCTCTTCCAATACTGAGTCAACTCTGGTTATTTGTCAATATTGCGTATTTCGAGTACTTTTCCCCACATTTAAAATCTGTAAACCTCACTCTACGTAACTTTTATGTACGATAATGGTATTTATTTAATGTAGATCGGTCATATCACGATTGATGGGGCTGGGCGATATGGCCAAAATCTTATATCACGATACAGGTAATTTCATATCTCGATACCGATATAAATCACAATATAGCATGGTTTCTGGTAATTCAATAAATAAATAGTCTATATGAAACCACCACATGGTAAAGACTATTTCTGTGTACTCCTATATGAATTATATACTTGAGAAGTACTGAGTATTTTCTCTTTTATTAAGACCTTTAGTGCAAAATGAACATAACGGTTTGAAGTGAAATTATTGAGGAAACATACATACTCTAGCTTTAAGATTGAGCCCGCTACAACCTCTGAAAGACAGAATAGCAGCTGTGATTAAGACGTTAATAGTTTATATAATAAAAAATTGATACTTGACGTTTGTGCATCAATACAATATTGCCACGTAAAATAGCGCGATACTATGCTGTATTCGTCTTTTTACCCCACCCCTACAATCTTCTCGCAACCCAAATTTATCTTGCAGCCCGTAGGCTGGGTACGATTGCCCTGAAGGACTCTTCTAGGCATCAAAACCCACTACTAAAGCCTGTGGTTTATATAACAAATGTTAGTTTGAACCCTGTTATTTACCATTTAGAGCGTTGGCTAATTACAGGACGTACTTCTGTAAATGGACTGCTTCCAGCGCTTCTAAGATGCCAATTTACGTCAACACTGTGGATGTTGGCGTGCTGGAAATCCTCACTGGGTCACGTCAGATCACAGGGTTTACCCTGCTGTAGGTGTCAGCCCGTTGTCTGGTTTAGGTATGGACTGGTGGGGGTGATGATAGACTAGCGGGGCTCAATGGGACAGAGGGGATGATTGATGGGCGCTCCGGCTAGCCAAGTTCGATGCACGATCCATCAACGTCGCACAGATTGTGAGCACACTAAAGAGAGATGGATAGCCTCTACAGAGTGCCTTTTTAGTGTTTACGCTAAGTGGATGGATGAGTGGAAAGATTCTTCTTTTTTTACCTCTGTTGTCCATGAACGAGACGTTTCACATCATTTGTTTAGATGTCTGATTAGTTAATTGGCCAAAGCAAAGAGCCGCCTCATAGCTCCTTTTTAAAAGCTGTGTTTACATTCATTAGCAAGGACGTCTCTGGGGGAAGGGAAACTGCATTACATCCAGTTTGATCAATGTTGATTAGGGGTCAACAGCCTCATGTATTGATTAGCAGTCAGATTGAATTATGATATTAAAGATATAGCTATAAAAATGAAGACTTGGCTCAGAAATATCACTTTATAAATATTATTCCACTTAATTTGGGTGTAGATTTGGATCTCTCTGTGCCATATTGAAATACTACTGGCTGAAATATATTATGGACAGCTCTGTATTACCGTTTACTTCTTAGTCATCCCATGTTCAGAACAACAAGCTCATTGTAATTCTTGATATATTAAAAAATGCTTATCAACCTCAAGCGTTGAAAAAGGATTGCATCCACAAGCCGGTCCATCTTTAGGTGAGTTCAGACTAATACATTTTACTTTAAAACGGCATTTTAAAATGAAAATGATTTCCGTACACATAAGCATTTTAGAAATAATCTGAAAACGCACATGGCCATTCACATACACTGGGCATGTGCGTGTTGGTGTAAAACAGTAAGCAGATTTGTCTACTCTGTGGTTGGTTGCTTAATTACTGAAAATACAAGAGTATTATCAACGCTGCTGGACACGCGACTCACAAATCGCTTGAATAATAGCTTATAAAATGCAGAATTTAACTGCACAACAGCTGGTAGCATAGACAGTAAGGTCAGCAACGGCTGTAATAACCACTGGTAGTTGCACGGTAATCACAGCTGATGACGTTTGTCTTCTTACGGAAAAGGTTCATGCGATGGGGCGTGACGAATCAGGGAAGGATGCACCATGACTGATAAGACCCAATCAAGAAGCGAACGTGGGTGTTTGTGTCATTGTTTTCAAAGGTCTCCGTTTTAGGGGTTCTAAAACGTCAGAGTAGTGTGTACACTAGGTGTAAATGTAGCAAACGTATTAGGCTACATCCACACTAATACGTTTTCGTTTTAAAATGCATAACTTTTGCTACGTTAATGCCTAGTGTCCACACTACTCTGGTGTTTTTCGAACCCCTAAAACGGAGACCTTTGAAAACGATGACACAGACACCCACGTTGGCTTCTTGATTGGGTCTCATCAGTCATGACGTGTCCTTCCCTGATTCGTCACACGTCACAACATCAGCCTCGACCACTAGTGGTTAATTCAACATGGATAACGAGTCACAAGTGTTGCTGACCTTGTTGTCTATGCTATCAGCTGTTGTGCAGTTAAATTCTGCATTTTATAATGCTACTACTGCCAACATGCGCAGTAGGCAAGCTATTATTCGAGCATTTTACATCAATTCCCGTGTCCAGCGCTGCTTCCTGTTTACACCGGCATGTGAATGGTCATGTGATATGCGTTTTCAGGTGTGCTAGTGAAGGGAGATTAATTCTGGCCCTAAAACGCTCGTCTGGATGGAGATCATTTTCGTTTGAAAACGCTGTTTTATGTAGTACTGTGAATGTAGCCTCAGTGTGATGGCTGCTGTTTTCCTGCAGCAGACAGTCACAAGAGACTGATGACTTTGTAGATTTTACAGGGGCACCGGGGGCCTTAAGACAACCATGTTGAAGACATGTGTGAAAGTAGAGCCCCAGTGCTCGTAGCCTCGAGGCAACTCAACCTGCACCGAAAACAATTAAGCTGTTAAAGCTCCCCGGGGCTCCCCGACGCCCCATAAACAACAAAGTGATCCTCTTTTGTTGTTTACCAGCTGACTACAGAGAGCTCTCTTTCAAGCTGAAACCACTGTAGGGATGTCGGGTCGCTTTTTACGCACAGCTAGCTAAAATGATTTAACCACTAAGGCCAAAATGACAGATCCCTATCCATCTGTCAGGGCTCTGTCCAAGTCCAGCGCTGTTTATGTAAGCTCTGCTTGAGTGCATTAGGAAAAGGGCCGGAGGAGTCAGGTGCTCCTCTGGGGTAGATAAGGATAGCCAGGTGTGTTTAACTGCCCTCATCTCCTCTCTATCTCTATCTCCACCACCCATCCATTAGGGATCTGCCAGCTCCCTAATGTAGGCGTGTCGCCGCCCCATGTAGAGCGGTTATTTAGAGCTGAAAATAATGGTGATGCCCGCCTCCAGCCTTTGTGTTTCTGCACTGATCATGGAGGACAATGAACCCCTCACAGTGCATGCACTAATGAATAAGCCCTCTCAGTCACACAGGAAGGAGGCCCTTGATGAGAGGAAGTGGAGGGAGAGGGGCTGTTGATGGCAGGGGTTTAGCCAAGTACACACATCTCCTCTTATTCAGGATGTTTTGGTTGTTAATCTGCTGCAATGGCGTCACAGAATAACCCTCCAGTCTCCAGTCTGGCGAGGTTTTTTATCTTCATGAGACATATTGACTGCTGTACTCTGTCGCCTTCTGTCACAATATGCTCTGTTGTTGTCCTATAACAGATGATAACACTATCTCATTAAGTATTAAGATGACGTCGTTCTCCAATCTGATCCTCGCAGTGGAAGTACATCTGCTCAAGTGCTGCACTTAAGTGCAACTTTGAGGTACTTGTACTTTACTTGAGTATTTCTATTTTATGCCACATTAGGTAAATATTAGGGCTTCATACTTCATACTTTAAGTACATTTTGCTGATAATAATTCTCCTGAAGTAAGATTTTGATTGCAGGACTTTTAGTGAAGTATTTTCACAGTGTGGTATTAATACTTTTACTTAAGTAAAAGATCTGCATACGTCTTCCACCACTGGGTCCTCGCTCTGATTGCTTTCTGAGCACAAGAGATTCACGTTGGTGCAAGAACTGCTTGCACACTTTGCAAGTGATGCAATACATCATCAAGCCTGAGCAAGGCAGGAAATACTTTCTCTCCGTCTTTCCCTTTCAGCTCAGTTTCCTCCCCCCTTTTTTACATTCTCTATCAAGTCCACACAGTTGCACCAGCTTCAGCGCCTTGTTATGTATTAATCATTACAGGTGACACATAAGCTGAGTCAGGCCAGTGTGTATATGTGGCACAGTGCCCTGGTTTCCCACTGTGGTGTTACATAAAGGAACGTACCAAGTGAGATGAGGACAACAAGGTCACCTCAGCTGAGCTCAATGCTGCTCTCACACATCTCAACCAACCCAGGCCGGCGGTGGAGAGCCGTGACTCATGCTTTCCCCTAGCGGATGGCCACATGTGAACCAAGATTCCTGATACATGAGCTAGGCTTAATACTACAGCCAAACACTGTAGTGTTATTGTTGGTGATCTACTTGCTCACGTGCAGGAGCAACAAGCCTACTAAGTTGATAATTGTTTAGTTAATTTGTTTAGTAAGTTACTCAGGCAACTAAATGGATGTTATGATGGAAACACAAACACTGTTTTCAACCAATTGGCTGTGCAGCCAATAATAGCACCAGGTTACCTGAGGTGAACTGGAGAGAAGCAGCTACTGTTTATATCCTGTTAGTGCACCAGGGTGATTAGAGCCAGCATTCACACAAGCTCACCACTTCCTGATGAGTTAATGGCCCTCGGCTTTATTTCCTTTTACAGTTTCCTACAATTTCTTGTAGATCAAAGCTGATAGCAGGCAGCTCCGTCCCTCCTGCAGGCCTTACAGACAATATATCAGTCACAAATACATTGTTTACAACCTAATGTCGCTGTGCTGGCTGTCAGACTGAAGCTTATCTTGCTTAATGATGGTTTAAAAGATAGCAAATTTTATTTTTCAAGTCAGTGTGCTTGCAGTTTTGTTATGGTTGCATGTTTTCCTTCTTCGGGCCAGCCATCACAGCGACGTGTTTCTTAATTAGCCGAATTAAAAACAAGCAGTGGAAGTGAAATAATTAGATTTGCTCCAGCCATGTGAGAGGTCGGATTAGTACAGTTATAGCTCGGTGAATTAGTAAAATGTTTTTTTCTGTCTCATCACGCTAATAGAGTGGTACAGGAATGAGTCCTAAAACCCAGAAATGAGTTTCAATCGCCATAGACGAACTACAACACGGTCGCTTGTTAGCAAACACCTTTTATAAGACACATAAAAGCTTCAAAATTCACAAGTGGGATATTTACTGATGTATTTTATGTCGTAAAACGTTAAAATCTCTTAAGCTTGTGTTAACCACAGACCTTATTTCAGGCATCTAACTAAAAACCCATTCAAAAAAAGCCATTGACTTCGAGACGAGGGAACCAGAAGTGCAAAAAGGCTAACTCATTTCCTGGTTTTAGGACTCAATCCTGCAGCACTCTATTAGAAACAGTTATTTCCAGGTCAAGTGGGGACAAGATCTATGATCTCATAAAAGAGTAATTTTCTTCAGATCTCAAAAATCATGTTAACAGGCCACCACCATGCTTGTCATTTTAAGTACAGAGGGCCCTTTGTGGTTGACCTCTCCCTCACATCACTTAACTATAAAAATGACCTGTGCACATGCTTGAGTCACACAAACATGCAGCTTGGCGTTTTTCTAACCCTTAAATAGTCTTTGGTGTCCATTCAGGCTGAATGGCAGCTTGGTTTCTGTTCATGCTGCTCTGGAATGGGGCTCTGGTATGCACCAGAGGAATGCATGTGTGTGTTGGTGCCTGTGGTTTGGCTGCTGCAGGACGGTCGGGGGTAGTGGTATGAGTGACACTGCTGCAGATGCAAAGCTACAACAAACCTCACTAACTGTTCAAGCACAGCAGCCAAGGTTTTGACCTTATTCTGCGTCACGTAATGACGACAGAACGGGAAAACCGCCCATTATTCCAACATTGGAGTGTTCACGCTTATTCCAAGATGGTTACCCGCACTGCAAGCCCAGTAGTTACATCATTTGAATGGCATAAATAAGCTACTTTTGTCATGTTATGTATTTGGAATAGTTTATTTAGTTAAATCGATTGTATTAGTGTTCATATTATATTTTACTTGGTTTTAACTGCCAGCTATGGTGGCTTTCCAATAGAGCTGCAAGGATTAATTAATTATTTGTTAACTATTAAATGTATCGCTAACTATTCTGATCATCAATTAATCAGTTTGAGTTATTTTTTTAAGAAAAAAAAATCTAAATTCTTTGATTGCAGCTTCTTAAATGTGAATATGTTTCTTTACTCCTGTATGACAGTAAACTGAATATGTCTGAGATATGGACAAAACAAGACATTTAAGGATGTCATCTTGGGCTTTGGGAAACTCTGAGCGACATTTTTCATCATTTTCTGACATTTGTTTGACAACTAATCGATTAATCGAGAACATAATCGACAGATAGTTGCAGCCCTACTTTGCAACTATTTCGCCACCACTTTGTTGACACTTCTTGTCGTCAGATATCTTCAACTTCGAAATACAACTTGGAGACTGATGTGAACCGTTTTTCTGACTTGGTTGTTCAAAAATATTATGGTATAAACAATATGATGTGAACGTGACATTAATTAACCAGGGCCAGGACCATGCTAGTGCCCTTAGATTATTATTGTGCAATGTGCTTTCATGCTCCTGTCTCCAGTGAGGCTGCAGTTGAATAACATTTGTTGGAAAAATTGATCGGAGCAAAGGTTATTTAACAGACCCAAACTGTACTTTTTGTGTTTGTTTACCCCAAACCTTTAATCCGTGACATCTCCTCTGGTATCACTCGCAGCGTTTCACAGTTTGACATTAGCTTGTGTGTCAACTTGTCCAGGTCAGACAAAGAATTCAATTGTCCCACAAATTTAGTCACTCTCCAAATCATGTTTTAAGCTTTTTTTATGGGGTTTTAGATTAATGATAGTAATTGTTTGTTGCAGCCAAACTGTAAAACAAACAGTGTCACAAAAGTGTCTACCATGAGATAGGCATGTAGTATCCTGAAACATGTTTAAACTTGTTGGAAGTGAACTTGTCCTAACCGCATCACCTGTCCTTCTCCAGCTGTGTGCAGGTAGAAGAGCATCATGCTGTGGATATCGATGTTTACCACTGTCCCAACTGTGATGTTGTACACGGACCCTCCCTGAGTGAGTACTGCTATTTGTCATTAGTGGCATGTTTTCTTTTCTTTCTGTTTCTGTCTTCCTCCCTCCCTCAGTCCTTACATGTATCTCATTCATCAAAACTGTCCTCTGATTACATGTCTAACCCTCTTTCTGTTCGGTTTACCCCCTCCCACCCCTGTCTCTCTACGTTTGACTGGTCACAGGGGAAAAGAGACTCTGCCGTGTTACTCAAGTCAAATTTTTGGGGGTGTGGGGGATGGGTCAACCTCCGGGAGCCCAGAGGGCAGACATTAACAGGCTAATTGAATGGTGTTGTAAGCCCTCCACTTTGATTGGACAAGCCCCTCCATCCCCATCTCTTAGCTCAGGGGTTTAGTAGTAAATTAATGCCCTTACAAAAAGTGGTGGTGATGTGCGTAATTTACCACTTTGTTGGGAGAACAAGCTTCAAGAGTGCAACGGCGTGATGAAATAAGAACGAAACAACCCCGTGAACCTCCGATGTCTCTTGTTTGTTGCAGTGAAAAAGCGCAACAACTACCACAGGCACGACTACACAGAGCCAAACGATGGCCTGAAGCCGGTGCAGGCTGGCACCCCAGTGTTTGTCAAGGAGCTCCAGAGCAGGACCTTCGCCAGGTAGATATCAATTTACACACATGCACTTGTATACTTATAAATGGCCTCACCTGTCAACCCAACCCCCAAGGGTCAAGCTTCGTTCATAGCTGTTTAATCAGATAACGATTTCCTCATAAAGCTGGTTTTACACTTGAAGCTAATGATGGTAAAAGGGATATTTAATGTGTTTTGAAGTGGGGTTGTATGAGGTACTTATCCATAGTCAGGGTTACTTTGAATACTGACATAGAAATCATCTCTGACACTCAAATGTTGCCTTTTGTGAAACATTTCAGAGGTCATGACTCTGAGGCTATAAAATGGCAATAGATGAAGTTTACCGAACTTATGATCTTGTTTCAGTGGCGAGGAGATCATGATGCAGATGAAGGGCGAGCACGTGACGACCAGGTACCTGGAGAGACACGGCTTCAGCTACCCCATCAAGGTCACAGAGATGGAGGCCCTGGGACTCAAACTACCACCCCCTACTTTCTCTGTCAAAGACGTGAAGCAGTATGTGGGTAAGAAGAACACTTCATAATGAACGGGGCTTTACTCTGCAGCGTAAAACAGTTGCTGTCAGCTGTATCAGATGTACAATAACGCACTAGTGTTTATCCTTTGGGAAGGATGTGGGAATACGCAGTAGCCTCAGTCGGCCTAAAAGCTAATGAAACCACCCAACGCCAGCCAGCTAAGTGGCCATCGCTGAGCAGGCGCCATCTGTGTGTCAATAAGAACAGGTTTCTGGGTTCATGAGGTTTTAACCCACTTATCAGGCATCAGGCGATGGCTGAATGACTCCTAAATGAGTGATGGCTTAGCTTTCACTACCCTCTCTCTGACACTACGCTTCCTTATTGAGACTGCCTGCCACTTCCCAGCTCCTATTACAAGCCCATTACCGAGCCCACTGGTGTTTTTATCATTAAGTTCAGATTACAGACTCCCCCTCTCACTCTATCTCTCTCTCCCATGCCCTATTGAGCATTAAGCCAAGGCACAGGTGTTGTGACCAGGGACCAAGTTTCAGGTTACGTTTCTTACAGTTGGAAGACAATGGGACAACAGGAGTGGACGCTGATGTCTTCTGTGTGTCATTAGGGTGTGTAGCCAACATAGTGTGTGGCCAATGGTCCCAGAAGTCTTATGATGGACTCAGATGATTGATCAATCCCAGAGGGGTTGAATACAAGTAAAAAGATGTAAAGTTTTGGGGCATGCTGGTTTGCCTGCATGCAATGTCCGAAATTAACTCATTGACTCACCGGCTAAGGGGACTGGTAGATGGAAAAAATCCACCAAACAAGCATATTTTTACTGGCCAAAATAATGATTTGCCTTTTTTGTGTCACATATCTAGAGGTCAGAGGTCTCCTTTGCGACCAGCTAGTATGACATGGTTGGTACCAATGGATTCCTTAGGTTTTTCTAGTTTCATATAATACCAGTATCTTCATTCTCAACCTCCGAAAGATCGATTGCATTAATGCGTTAAAGAAATAAGTGGCATTAAAACAATGTTGTTTTATTAACCCGTTAACTTTGACAGCCTTAATTCACTGATTTTAAATGAAAGCAGTAAGAAAAGAGTTTCTGGCTCAAGCATGTTGACGAAGACGTATTTGTAGCAATTACCTTAATTAATGACCTCTTTAACGTTACCGGGTGCTGCAATATATTATTGTGATTTACAGCGAGTGTCTCTCTAGCTAGGGTGTTCATTCTACTCCTGGGTTTGTTAAGCTGGTGTCGAGCTCGTCGTTGTGTGGTTTCCAGGCAGCTTTGTCTCTCACTGTGTGACTGACTGCCTTTACTCCAGCTGTTCCCTGTCATCAGACGCTGGCCAGCTGGGCCTTCAGAGGTGTCTGAGTGCATGTGTGTGTGTGTGTGTTGTGTGTATGAGGGGGAGAACACGCAAAGGGGTAATAAAAAAGGTGAGTGGGAGGGGTGTGGGGAAAATACAACAACCAGCTGTCTTGCTACACACACTGCACCGCGGCCCTACTTCCGGCCCCATGTGTCACCCGAGTGTGATTTGCAGCGTCCCAACTGTTAGCTGCGCTCTACGAGTTTTCTTTTCTCTTTTTAAGCATCTGTTTTTTGTCTCATAAACACACCACATGAAGCCTACAGTATGCACACGCTCTTTCTCACATCTATACGTGTATGTTCCCTCTATATCGAGGTCTCCCACGCACACACAGGCAGTGAACGCTGCAGCCCTCTCACCTCCACCCACTCCTCCTCCTCCTCCTCCTCGGGGACTGGTGGTCTTGGACAGATTGACAGATAGTCTCGCCTGTACAACCCCTCCCCACGCTGCCATACTGGTGCCAGTTTCCCTCAGGGCTTGATCTCTAAAAGCACATGGAGATGCCAGCAGGCCGCTGACCCCAGTGAGCCCCACGCCCACTCAGCAGCCAATTAAAAAGTTGAAGATATTCGAGTCCTGCAGAACTTCTCCATCTGATATTATGCAGACTAAACGGTACTTTTCTCCCATGTAGGTGGCGACAAAGTCATCGATGTGATAGATGTGGCGCGGCAGGCGGACAGCAAGATGAAGCTCAGCGAGTTTATCAAGTATTTCACCAACCTGCATCGACCCAAGGTCCTCAACCTCATCAGCCTGGAGTTCTCTGACACAAAGTAAGCCATGCTCAAGTCTGTACGTCAGTACGTACAGTCCCTAATAAACATGCCACACTTCAGACAATGCTTATATAAACTAGCATTGGCTGTGTGGCACATTTACATTGTTAGCAGTTTAACCTTTTCCACTCCACCCCTCTTTTTCATAGACATAGTTTTTGTCTTTTTTAGGGAGGTATAGGGGCTCTTTATGGGGAGATAGCAGGTCAGTAGTAGATGTCATATAGAAGTGGGGTACATCATCTGAAAGCTGGGAACCTGAAGATTAATTTGAGATGCAGTTCACCACTGTGTGTCAAGTTGTTCTAGTCATAAATCAGAAATAAAAAAATAATTAATTAATTGAAATATATTGTGAAAGTGTATAAGGGTTTAGAATATTATGATAGAAGTATATGATGGTCATTTTCATGCTCTATTATGTCTCATAGGATGTTGCAGCAATTTTTGGGTTGATACCATTTGTTACACAGATTTGGTGCTAAATTTAACCATTTTTTACCACTTGAGAATTGATAAAAATGATCAATAATCCATTTTCATTCACATATCTTGAGGTCAGAGGTCAAGGGACCCCTTTTGAAAATGGCCATGCCAGTTATCCCTCACCAAAATTTAGCCTAACTTTCATATGAAACCAGTACCTTCACTCTAGAGATAAATCTCAGCTTGCTGCAGCCTCTGAAAGACAGTAAAGTCGGCCAAGGGCGCCGGCACCTTCAAGGAATGAAAGAGGTTAAGACAACCAATCATCTTTAACAAAGTCTAACCTTCCTTTTTGTTTCACTTTTTGCCTCGCTCGAAGGATGTCTGAGTTGGTGGAGGTTCCTGACGTGGCTCAGAAGATGTCCTGGGTGGAGAACTACTGGCCGGACGACTCCTTCTTCCCCAAACCCTTTGTCCAGAAGTACTGCCTTATGGGGGTCAAGGACAGCTACACAGACTTCCACATAGACTTCGGAGGCACCTCTGTCTGGTACCATGTTCTCTGGGTGAGTGTTTACATGAAAATAGCTGATGACACATTCCAGGTCAAATAAACTACTTGTTTGTTGTTTAAATCCAAGACCACGCTGCCCTCTCATTTGTCAAGCTCAAGTGATTTTAAAGTTTGTATATACTGAGGTCAGGCAGTCACAGCTGATTGGGACTAACACTTGCTGAAAGGCCACATCACATTTACTCATCAAACAGCTCGGGGAGCAGCACTGCTGTGCCCATACTGATGATCTCACCACTCCCTCTTGTAGCTGACATTAGTTTTCAAAGTGTTTGTGGGTGTTTATAAAAGCAGCATCACCACAGCTGCCATGCTCAAACAGTCACAACATCAACTCCTCTTCATGTGCCTTGCAGGGTGAGAAGGTCTTCTACTTGATCAAGCCCACTCCCGCCAACCTTGCACTATATGAGGCATGGAGCTCCTCGCCCAATCAGAGCGAAGTGTTCTTTGGGGACAAAGTGGATAAGTGCTACAAGTGTGTTGTACCCCAAGGAACCACCCTGCTCATCCCTACAGGTCTGTGGTGATTGTTTATGCTTGTGTGATGTTTCGCTGAGTGACTGACAGTAGGTCATACAGCACTTTGATGCTTCTTAAGTCTATATTTGTGTTCTCCGGTGGGCTGCATCGACCATAGGTTATGAATAACGACAAATGGGTAGAGACTAAAAAGAGCCAGCTTGTACGGCAATATTAGGCAAGGCAAGTCTATTTGTATAGCACCGTCAACAACAAAGCAATTCAAAGTGCTTTACATACGACACAAAAGGCATCAAGAAAATAAATACAAGGCAATATAAACTCACACATTTACATAGGATTTATAAGAGTATAATAACAACACAAAGTAGTCCCTGCCAGTCAAATAGTATGTAAACCAGTTTAGCACTGTGCCAAGTCCAACAGTTGACCGTGTTGAATGCAGCACTGAGATCTAATGATGCAAAGACATTTAACCACTGTTTTTGTTCAAGTGGATGTCCTTAACCCATTAGTGCCAGCAACTGAAATTTCTATTTACCTTTGGTGGAAGGACTTGCCTAAGTACAAACTTGAAGACATTTTCAAGATCGGTCAAACCGTTTGAAAAGTGCGTTTTTTCTTCAGACTCATAACTACTGTTTCTTCAATTGACTCCGTTATATTTCAAGAAAAAGCAGTAGTCACATGTGCCCAAATACTAGATATAGCATGATAAGAAAATGACTGTATCTCAGAAACTACAAGAAGCATTGTGGCATTTTTCCTTATCATGCTAAATATTGTCTTTGGGCACAAATGGGTTAAACGAGAGCTGTCTCTGTGCTGTGGTGAGGTTGAAATCCTGACTGTAAAACGTCAAGAAGAAGGTGTTCTTGTGTCGAAAATCAGCCTTTTCAATGATTTTATTTAAGAATGGGAGGTTTGATTGTTCATTAGTGAGGTGCCTACATTGGATTTCTTAAGTTGATTAATCATTTTTTTCGCTTTTTTCATGTTGAATGACTTATTTCCAAGAAACTTATGAGCACATCTCTGATAAACACAATATTTAAAGTGGTGGTTTTGTGTGATTCCTTGTGGAGAAATTCTGTTTCACAGATCTGTCGATTAAATCAACTAATTGATTAGTGGACAAAATCGTATGAGTGTTAGTCGACTAAGAATGTCTTTGGTCGAGGACAGCCCTAGACCAGCCTTTAAATTCATGATGCAATCACATATCTACTATCATAAAATCCTGTTGTTGGTCCGTTTGCTTTCAGACCACAAACAAACATTAGAGTGTGATTGGAAACGGACTCTAATGTTTGTTTGACAGCTTTCAAACCAGATAAAAGGGAGGGTTTGATTGACAGCTTTCAAACCAGATAAAATGAACCAGGGTTACGTGTGAAAGCACCCCAAGAGTCTCGGATGATCACCGACTTTGTTATACTACTTTGCTATATCTGTGTCACTAAAGTTATATATCATTTAGTCGGTGCCTGACTGACTCCTCTGCACCGCCCGAGCTGACCTGTTGTTTGGATTTGTTTGTCTTTTCACATGCATCCAAAAGTTAAATAATCCCGCTTCCCATGGCTGCTGCCAGGAAAATACAGGCTTCTTGAAGGGAAAATAACAGAGAGGGAATGTCTTTCTGAGCAACAACCCAAACACTTCTTAATGATCATAATTGCCACGGAAAAAAATGAAGGAAAACAGTGCTGTTATGTAATATGAGGATGCTGTAGATCACAGCTACATTCCTTTAACTTAGCAGTGCTGCTGCTGTTAATTAGAAGCTAAGAGACTAAGAAGATGTTTGCGTTTCATGTCACTAACTGAATATGACATGCAAGTGACGCTAAAGTCTCCAGTCATCCAATTATCCATCCGTCAGTCTCTCAATAGACGTTTTAAAGCCGATAGAGTTCCTTTCAGTTCAGCCCGTCAACTGCTGGACGTCCTCAATCATTCCTCCGGCACGCTGAAGCAGCAGCATTGTAAAAGAGGGCGAGGGTGTGGAGAGGTGGGAATTAAGTGGGGGTCAGAGAGCACAGTAGGTCAGTCAACCACTGCATTATCAGGCCTGTCCATCAGCCTTACACCAACCCCCCTCCAAGACTCTGCTTTCTCTCACTTTGGGTTGTTTATCTGAGGGGGAGCACATCATTGGAATAGACAACTTTTATCTTTATTTTAAGTCTGACTGTGGGAGGATAAGAAGTTTGGGCCCTTTGTGCATGGTCAGGTTACTAAGTGCTGGAAATATCTATTATATAAATGTCTATTCGTGCAGATCACTCAACCTACATATTTGATCAAGTGCCCAGTATCAAGGTGTCAGTTTAGCTCTCTTTAAGTGTACTATTGTTGTAACTTTGTCAGTCTGTGTGTGTGTGTAACTGTTGGTACTCTGGCCCCCTCTACAGGCTGGATCCATGCTGTTCTCACCTCTCAGGATTGCATGGCATTTGGAGGGAACTTCCTTCACAACCTCAATATTGGCATGCAGCTCAGGTAATCAGCTCAGATAATACAAACATTTGGCTTGATTATGTTTATTTTAATTTAATCTAGTAACAAATTTGCCCTCATGTTTGTCACTTTTATCACTAAAAACCTATTTTGTGTTTCATCTGTTGTATGTGTAGGTGTTATGAAATGGAGCGTCGCCTGAAAACCCCGGACCTCTTCAAGTTTCCGTACTTCGAGGCCATCTGTTGGTATGTGGCCAAGAACCTCTTGGAAACGCTAAAAGGTGAGAGACAAACGCTCTTTTGTACAAACAAAGCACGGAGATGAGAAAACACACACTGAGACACACACTTATTTTTACATGTTTACACATAAATGTACAGTTACTCCTCCATTATAATATATATATATATATATATATATTGCAGGGTTTTTTTGAGAATGCAGGAGGAAAAACCGTGTTTACAAAAATACCTGTGTACGTGTGGACTAGGCCTTATTTTAACTGAAGACGTAGGATAATTTTTTCAATCCACAAAGAACCATTTAATACTTAAGTTTATATGAAGAATTTAAAATCACAAAATTTGGTGATGCATGTTTTTCACTAGACAGAGAAGATAAGAGCATCAGTTTGCAAATGTAAAAATGGCTGATATTCAAGTGAGAAGGTTAATACTTCCGACCAATATCTAAATATTATGTATATTATTAATATTATGAAGTTACAAAATTATGTACATCTCCTTTGGACAATTTTAGTATTTTATTTAGTTTTCTGTCAGTGATTTTTAGGTTTAATGCTTACATGTTTTTTTTCTTTGCGTCTCAGAGCTTCGAGAGGACAACTGTCCGCCACCAACCTACCTGGTGGAGGGAGTCAAGGCTTTAATCAGTGCACTGAGGACCTGGTTGAAAAGAGAGGTGAGTGTCGGCCACCGTGTTCTCACGGTCGTCTCCGTATACATGCACCCTGAATATCCACAGACCAGATGGTTATTGTTACACAGCTGCCACCGCTGTTGCTTCTTATCTCCTGGATGTGTGTCAGTGGCCAACAACAGACTTCTTTCTGTTCACGTCTCCTGTCTGAATTTGGTCTGCTGTGGCTTTGCAGGTGACTGAGCCCACCAGTGAGGTACCAGACCATATCAGGCCGAACCATCTCATTAAAGAGCTGACCAAGGAAATCCGCTACCTGGAGGTAAGAGGGGACGAGGACAAAAGGATACAGGAGAGGGTTGGACCTTTTAAACTTAGTGCAGGTGTTTGTGGCCATGGTTGGGACATTTGTCGTCTGATCATGCCAAGACCCATTAACTGTCAAGTCTGTAGACTCTGAGATCAGATCTGGCTCGCTTTGGGATTCGATAAACCAGACCACATGCTGAGGTGGCCTGGCGCACATTGAGTTTGGATCTCAGTGAAGTGTGGACAGCATGTGGGCTTGTTTTGTCAAATAAGTACTCTGTTTATACCGCTGTGATCTGTTTTTCTGTTTTGTTTGCTGGCCTTTGTTACTCGACATAAAATACAACTTAGTCTGGCCACACACTGGATACAGAGGACAGCCACACTGATATCTGATTATAAGGCAACTTTAAAAAAAGAAGAAGAAGAAGTCAGATAGAAAACAATTGAAAAATGTATTTAAATGTGAGCTGCATTTTCTTGCAGGCTTGACTCTATATTGTTTTATTTTCATCAATCAGGAGGAACCAGTCAGTGGTAGCAAGCCAGTGAAATCTCAGGGAAGTGGGTGTGGAGTAGCATCTGGATCAAACGCCTGCCCGGCCACTCGTGCCACACTGGAGCGGCTGTGCCAAGCTCGGCAGGCGAGACGGGCCGCCAGGAGGCTGAGGGAGCAGCAGCGGCAGGCGCCCAAACTGCCCACCAACCTCGACATCTTAGAGCAGCACACCAGGGAGGTGCTGAAGAGGCTAGAGGTGGGACCGCTTGAGGAGGTGAGCAGTCAGAAAGCAGATCACAACATCACTGCTTTTCATCTTTTTCCCTATGAAACAATAAAGTAGCTCAGTGTTGATGCTCCCTATGTGTGGACTAAAAGATGTAATAGTCCGTTTCCTGACTGGTCTGTTCTACGTAGGATGCGGCGTTCTGTGCCAAGGTTCGTGGGAAGCTCAATAAAGTGTCAACAGCATCAGCAGCTGCTGCTGCAGAGTCTTTAGAGGACAACCACCTCCGGCTGATGCTGGTCAACGGCAGGATTATCAGGTGAGAGCTCACTTCTCTTTGGTCAACACAGAAATGTTTGGTCAGTGGTCATTCACACAGAATCAATAAACTTAAATTCGAGGAAATTCGGTGAAGATGTAAAAAGCTTTCAGTTTTATAAAAACACCAAACAAAATGAGAAAATCTCAGCCACAATACCAGTAAATGGTGACACCCCCTAGGCACAAACTAAAAGAACGGCATTGAATAACACAATATACATGATAACAGAAACTAGAGTCACAAAGGTACCACAATAACAACCGTAAATAACATCAAATTGTGAAGGGACTGAAACAACAGGGGAATTAAATTGCACAGACAAACCTTCAGTTTGGTTCAGATCACAATCGAGGTTTTAAAAGACACAGTTTTGATGATGTGAAACCATTCTGCAGTCGAGATTCTCTATATTCTATGTGACATTACATTTTATTTCATCATTCAAACATGGATCATTATGTGTGTGCAGAGATTTGAGGAAGCCAGGCAGCAGCCCGGTGAAGACGGAGGGTGAACGGTCATCTGTCGGCCCACCAAAGAGTTGTGCGGACGTGAAGTCTGAGAGAGAGCAGCACAGCACAGTCGAGAAACCCACACTCTTCAGTAAGTCCCCGGTGGCTGTTATCACTAATATTATCACTGTATTGTTAAACCCACATTTCAGTGTGTTTTAAACTCATGGTGTGTTTCTCAGGTGGTCTGGAGAGGGTGAAGACTGAACTCAGGGAAGAAGTCTCAGGACACTCCAGTGTGTCAGACGTGGATTCAGACAGTGACTCTCCCACAGAGGTAAACACAGAGCAATCTAACAGCATCAGATGTCTTAACACTGTGATTTCTACACTGGAGCACATGTGGCTCAAACATATTGAGATGATTTTGGTTGCATGCAACACAGAAGCAGACAGAGATAAAAACCTACTAATGCAATATATAAATGCATAAATCACTCTGGCACAATTTGAGCAAGTATAAAAGCGAATCGGGATGTATTTGTTGTTCTGGTTGCGGCCGCCTATAATTAACCACACCTCTGTTTATTGATTGTGAAATTGCCAGAGCACGCCCTGAAGAAGGGCGTCTTGTACAAAACGTCCGTGTGACGATATTAAAAAGTCAAATTGGAGTGCTGTCGTAGTTTCCTTTTTATATTATCTATATTAAGGATCCAGCACCCCGTTTTCTTTAATCATTAGTTCAAGGCCACAATTAAAGACATGCATGCAGGTACAAAACATGTGAACATCAGCTGGAAAAGTGATGCATTAAATGCTTTGTGTAGTCCCAGAATTACAAATACAACATGCAATACCACAGATATTCCAGGTCTATCAGAGTTTTCACTGATTACTGATGCATCCTTTCTCATTTTAAAATTTGCCAATGTAGCGTAAAGCATCATCGTCATCGTCGTCATCATCGTCGTCGTCGTCGTCGTCGTCATCGTCGTCCTCTTCTGATGAGGACTCAGGGAGTTCCCAGGAGGAAGATGAGGAGGAGAGGGGCTCGTCTCAGCAGAGAGGCTCAGGGCACACCATAGAGCTGGACCAGTCTGGCCAGAAACTCAGGCACAAACACAAACCACTCAAACGGTGAGAAACACAACGCCAACGTGTTGTAAAAGGTCTCAAACATGTATTATTTTAATGAGTTAGTAAATAATCCTGTCTGCTCCTCGCAGAGAACGTCCTACCTCACCCAGCACAGAAGAGGCCATTCAGGGGATGCTGTCTATGGCCGGTCTGCTGTGCTCCTCCAAGCCGGAGAAGGTAGCCTCGTCCCAGGAGCCCTGGTGGTCCGGCTCCAGCCAGTGCTCGCCGCTGGAGCGGAGGGAAGAGGCGCAGCACCAGCACCGGCTGCAGGGGGACAAGAGCCCGATGGACAGCCAGGGCAACAGCAGCGAGGCCTGGGACAATCAAGGGCTGCCCAGCCCCCTCAGCCGGAGCCACGGCAGCAGCCCAGAGGCAGACTACCAGTACTGTGACCCCTCCATGTCTCCACCGCTGCACCCCTCCAAGAGGCACGCCCCCAACCCCCCACCCATCAGCAATCAGGCCACCAAAGGTTTGGACATCACATTTTTACTTGTTGTCAACAGAAAGGTGTTGTGACTGTTAGGGCGGCAACTAATGATTATTTTCATTATCGATTCATTCGGTCAACTATTTTCTCAATTAGTTGTTTGGTCTATACGATGGTGAAAAATGCCGATCAATGTTTCCCAAAGACCAGGATGACGTCCTCAAATGTCTTGTTTTGTCCACAACTCAAAGATATTCAGTTTACTGTCATAGAGGAGTAAAGAAACCAGAAAATATTCACATTTAAGAAGCTGGAATTATCTTAAATCTGAGTTCAACACGTGTATGTATGAGCATGATTTGTGATATCTCCTCGGAAGCCATCGTGGTCCAATATGCAACAACCACAAATAAGGCCAAGTCTTTATAGTGTATTTTAACTAGGTGTATAAACATCATAGCTAAAACAACCGGTCAATTCATCGATTAGTCAATTGACAGAAAATGTACATGTGGAACAATTCAGAAAATGCCTGAAATTAATTTATCTTCTGAAATGTGAATATTTGCTGGTTTTCGTTGTCTCTTATGATAGTAAATAGTAGTAAACAAGGTTTTTGGGGTTTGGTAAAGAGTGAACAGCGTAAACAGCTTTTTCTACAAGCCTCCCCCAGCTGAATTTGAGTCATTATAGTTCTGATTAATAAATCTAGGCTCAGTAATGCTCCGTTTGTGATGAGTTATGTTTAGTTTTAACGGCTAGCTCCGAGGCATTGTCCAATGTGCTCCGGGCACTGTGGATTTTTGATGTGCTTTGTGTCTTTTTCTCTCCCCCTTGACCCGCTGGAAATCCCCCGTCAGAAAGTCATGTGCACGCACACTTTGACTCTCACAAACACACTCATTAAAATCTATTCTAAGGCAAATTCTATTACTGGTACAGGCGATGTAATGTTAAAAACATTCCCCAGTCTAAAAATATGTGATTTAATGTTTTTCTCCACAACCATCTGGTCACCCCCAGGGTGAAGAACCACTGCTCTAGTAAATTGTGATGGGCATTTTTCACTATTTCATAGACCTAAAATATCTGACAATTTATACACCAAACAATTACCAAATAATTGTTATGTCCATCACTATTAAACTAAAGGTGACTGGGCTTTTGCTGTCAATGCTCCCCGGCTCTGGAACTCCCTTCCTGAGGGTCTTTTCAATCACTTCTTAAAAAACTTATCTTTTTAAAAAAACTTTTATTAATTTTAACACACAGTTTTATTCTCAACATGTCTTGTTTATTTGCCTGTTGTTGTACCATGTAAAGCACTTTATGACTTTTTGAAAAGTGTTTATAAATAATAAATAACAAAGAAAATACATTAAAAAAAATACATAAATATTAAAAATGATTTAAAAAAAATATTAATATATAAATAAAAGGTATTATTATTATTATTATTATTATTATTATTATTATTATTATTATTATTATTTTAGCAGACATGCATCGGAAACATTATGTTTATTTCTAATGCTGTTCTCCTTTTTGTTTCTTTTTTTCAGGCAAGCGGCCAAAAAAAGGCATGGCCACGGCCAAGCAGAGACTGGGGAAGATCCTGAAACTCAACAGACACAATCGCGTCTTTGTGTAACACTCCAAATCTACAAAAATGATGAAAAAAAAGAAAAGAAACATTGGTTTGTTTGTTACCAGACACTGTTGTGCTGTGGAAATGGAGAGGAGGAAAAAAAAGAATGAACACACTGCCTGGAGACTACCGTAAACTGAACGAATCTTGACACGTAAAACACGCTCACTGTGCATGCTTAGGAGACAGGGTATTGGATTTGAAATAAGCAAGTGCACGACTTCACCACAAGCACACTAAGAAGAAAAAAAAAAGGAGCTACGGGAAGCGGAGAGGGACAAGCATGTTGTGAAAATGCAGGGAAAGAAGCTCCTGCGGGCATTTAAATTGGACGAAGGAGATGTCGGAGGTTCACCAAACTTGCTTTTCTGGGGAGCAGCTTCTGATGCCAACATCATATTTTAATATTTCCTCTCCCTGCTGAACGCACCCCTCCCTCCTCCTCCGCACAACCTTCACTTGCTTCACCTGCGACAAACTGACCACGATGGAGGCGCAGATGAAACGGAGCTGTAAATCTCTAGCAGGGTCTTTTTTTTTTTTTCTCTGAGGGGCGAAAACGAGGTGCTACGGAGGATGCGGTGAACTGAAATTTCAAAATGGTGCTTATTGTTTGTACTTTTCTCCACTCATGCTTGTCCCTGATACCCCCCCCCCTTTATCTCAATCACACCAGCAATAATGACTTTGAGGAGAGAGGAAAGAGCGAGAGGCAGCACTTTGGTGCGTTCTTCTAAAAACGAAATAGGTGCGTTACAGACTTGCACAATTTTGTGCGAAATATACTCTCAAATCTGCACTATGTTTGATAATTAGAGGGGAGCGATTTTGGCTCAAAGTGCTGCCTCTCTGAATTTGTTTAATAGGAATTACGAGTCATGCGCTTGGAGACGACTCGCATGATATCCTGCTTAATTTATTTCTCGTTTTGATTTTTTTAATGTGTTATTTTTATGGATTCTGAATGATGTATTTATTAATTGAAAGAGATAATGATTTTTATTATATTTTGACCCTAAAGCCTCAGCTATTCTGAGGAGTTTTCCTTTCATAGGGTTAATTTTTCTCTTTTTTTATCTTGCTTTTTTGTAAATGTGGATGTTTTTAGAGTTCATGTGATCATCTGTTGAGTAGCAATTTACCTACAAATCTTTTATTCTGTCACTTTCCCCCTCTCCTGTTGAATAGTGTTGATTCTTGTCTGTTCTGGTTTCCTCTTCTCCCTGTAGCCGGAGGTGTTGGGGGCTATGTGCGAATAGAAACTAGGTTAGGTTGAGAACTTCCATATCTACACCTGAGCTTTTTCAACTAGTGCCAGTTATCATTTAGCAAAAAAAAACAACCCACAAGTATTCTGAGCCACTGTGGTCGATCCAAAGTAGTCGATGCATTCAGAAGTTTGTAGAACTTCAATAGGATGAGTGAGGTATTTTCCTTTTTAAAACAAAAAAAAAAACTACCAGTGCTGATGTGAGATGTGTGTTTTGCTCGGAGTGCGCAGTTCTTCACTCTCAGGGAATGATGCCATGGACATAACCTTCGATTAACCACCAGCCACGTCATGGATGCAGACAGGATGCTCTCAGCACTCGCTCAAGACTTTTAAAAGATTCACCTCCTGCTTTGGAGTTGCTGAGGTTTGTTTTGTTTATTCATTGCTCAAAAAAAATGATTTCATGGTCGTGGTTTTCAAGTTGTGATGATAAGCTGTGCTTTAACCAGTCAGTCATTGTACTTTTTAGGCTTTTTTACAACTTCTGTTAATTTGGTGTTATCCCTCACTGCTTCTTAAAGGTCCAGTGTGTAGGATTTAGTGGCATCTAGTGGTGAGGGTGCAGATTGCAACCAACTGACTACCCCTCCGCTCAGCCTTCCCTTTCCAAGCGTGGCGGAGAACTACGGTAGCCTTCAGGTAACGTAAAAACAAGAAAGGCCCTCTCTAGAGCCAGTGGGTGCGTTCCAATTCGCATACTTTTACTTTTAGTACATACTGCAGCTGCCCTTACAAAGGACATACTGTTGCATGCAGTATGCATACAATTGGGACGTACTACTTCGTCATAACGTTGCGCCTTAAACTTTGACCCTCTTGCTCAAATGGTGCCTTCAAATGAAACTCGTGAGCTCGTGTTTACAACATGTGTACACAATGTGCTTGGCGTTCAACATATTAACTTATTATGTACCGAAAAATGAACTTCCATGGCCTCTGCCATTTCTGACAACGTCAACAAACACGTCACAACTTTACACTTACAAGGTTGTGAATACCACAAGAGGGGGGCGTTTATATGGATTCTTCTTGTGAATGTGGTAAACACGACCCCATTTGAAGGCAACAATATATTAGCTATGCAGAGGATTGTGGGTCAGAATAGCCAGAAAAGCATGCTGGCTTGCTGCAAAATGTGACCAGATGCAGTAGGACATCCTGGTATTGTTTTGGCATACTAATTATTTTTCTGGCACACTAAATAGTATGGTAGTATGGGTATTGGAACGCACTGAAAGTTTTGTGTGGCTACTGTAGAAACATGGCGGACTCTGTGAAGAGGACCCGCTCCCTATGTCGATTCTAAGCTAACAAACCAAGATTCTTAGTTTCAGGTGATTACACACTAATGAAAACATGGTTTTGGATATTATATTTCTGCTAATAGATCCCCCTAAATGCTAAACACTGGACCTTTTAACAGACTTTCAGCTCAGTGTTATACAGAAAACACCGTTAGGTTGCCTCTAAAAGACATCACACCCAGGCCAACTGTTGACAAGGAGACTCGTTGAAAGCTTTGCTCAGGTTGACTTGTAGTGCACATGACCTGCGAGTGACCGTGTGATCAATCATCCAGCCCTGACGAGGTGTTTCACATAATCCCAACACAAAGAACCGACTTTACAACATTAGTGTTAATCACATTGCCAGACTGATTTCCTCCTGTTTTTCTCACACTACACTTTAACCTTTTTGAACTCTTTTGCATGTCAAGTCATTGAAAACACGAGCTGGCCCGCAGGCAGGGTTTGTTATAAGCTGTAGTATTCATCGTACAGATTCTGTCCCTTTTTTGCTTTTTATATGCAGCTCTCTTGGCATTTGTGTTTTGTGCGTTGGTTCTTGCAATGTTATTTTTTCCAGATTTGAATGGCTTATGATTTAAATATACAAACACTGGCTAACTGTGACACTGTTAATGCGTTGCATTTTGTTTCTGCATTTCAAAAATTGCGTGTAAATAAAACTAATGAAATAAGATGCTTGTCTTTTTGCTAAGCCCAGTTTAGACATTTAAATCATATTATACTTTTTATATAAAAAGACAACAGTTTGACATATTTAAAGATAATTTTATTAGTCTATGTACAACACTGACTTTCAGAAGATTTCCACAAAGACATGTCCAGCAGCTTGACTCCCTCATGGTGATCTACAAAAAAACAACACAAGATAATGCTTACAACACTGGACAAAAACAACATATACACTAGTTGCCAGTTTATTAGGTACATCTATCTAAAACTATTGCAGTCTAATACAGCTAACCTGCAACAATTCCTCCTTCGTGAAGGTTCAAATGTTCCGTTTTTGTTGAAACTGTTTGTGTTGTTTCATTTTGGACGATGTAGTTTGGCATGTTAAACTAAATTACATTATACAGAGAAGAGTTTCTGTTATTTAGCTTACCATCATTGATATAAATCGGGTGGACAAAATAATAAAGTTGAATCAACACCGGTCAAAAACTGTTTCAACAAAAACCGAACATTATGACCTTCATGAAGGAGGATTTGTTGCAACACTGTCGTATTAGACTGCGTTAGTTTTAGCTCTGTGTAACTTATAAACTGCAAACTGAGTGTATGTCACCTGTGATCAGACTGCAATTATTTCATTATTATTAATAAAAGATGTGTGTTTCTGGACAAATTTGTCATGTTCACACAACTGTCAATTTTACTGACTAGTACATTTTGAGAAAAACAACTAGCATTCCTATCAAAGTTAATTTATAGGCTCATATCAGGTGTACATGTAGTATAAGCAATGCATAAAAATACAAGGTGTAAATAACAGTAATACCGTACGGCACGGAAAATGTAGATTACTATAGTTTTTGAGGATAATCTTTTTCTCTGACGACATTTCGCACTACATTTTTGACAGAAATTAGTCATTAATTTATAAAATTGGATGGAAATCTGCATTTTGAGTTCCTATTGTAATCAAAGCTAAAACAACACCGTTTTATATAAATATTAAAAGATAAGAGATGTAAACAGCATCAGAAAATATGAATTACTTGGATTTAGTTGTTCTTTGCCATTCTCAGAGTAGGTTTTAAATCATGTGTTTTGACTTTTTGGCAGTGAACTAACCTCTTTACATTTGATTGCATATTGTGGAAGTAAAATAGTTGTTAAGAAAAGGAAGCTGAATTAGTTACCTTATTCCTCGTCATCTGCTGGGATTCCAAGCTCCTCGTCGGTCCATTCGGAAGCATCAGGCCAGGGGAAGTGACCCTACAGGAGAGTAGAGCCTTCATTTACAACATTTACATCTTAAATTAATAGATTATGTTCCTAGTGAAACTGCAAGCACAACAAATATAAACAACCTTATATTTGTAGCGTGTTTATTGTAATGCACCAAGGCATAATAAACCTGTTTCTGATTTCTTTACAGAGTATCAGATCAACCTGCTGACCAATCGGCTCACTCAAACCTGAGTTATGAGTCCTGCAGGATTCTGACTTCAACAAAAGCACCGACTTGACAATAAAGCGGCAGGTAATTAAGAGCAATATAAATTATATTTGTATCACTACTGTACACAAGTCTATCATAGCACTATATCTTATATTCTATTTTATATATATGTATACCTATATTTTATGCACTATTTCAGGTTGTACGTCTTAGATGTCATTTTTACTTATTTTATTTTTATACATTCAGTAAGTGTAATGAGTGTTGTTGGAGGGAGCCTGAGAACACTTTAATTGTTGTGCATATGACAAATTAAGAACTTGAACTTGAAACAATACTACAGTGTACAAATACTAGTAAAAGTCCTGCATTCAAAAATTTTGCGCAAGTTAAAGTACAAAAGTATTAGCACCAAAATGTATTTAAAGAACAAAAAGTAAAAGTACTCATTATTCCTAATGGTCAGAATAATGTTTGTTATATTATTGAATTATTATTATTGATGCATTAATGTGTTCATCACTTTAATGTTGCACTTGGTAAACTATATACTGCACTATATTTGCCTCTGAAGTGTAATAGCAGAAAATGGAAATACTCAAGTAAAGTACAAATACCTCAGAGTTTTACTTAAGAAGTATTTGAGGAAATATACTTAGTTACTTTCCACCACTGCATCCACCTGCAGTAGAGTGACATACTCAGTGCAAATGGGGCTAGATAGTGTATATATTACATGTTTACTTACCATGACTGCATCAGGGTCGTGCCAGCAGTGCCACAGGATCCAGAACCACATGGCACCGCTCAGGAGCTCGGACTGGAACTTCTGGTTCTTCGTTAGCTGGGGATATTGCCTGTACTGTGGCTCAATGTGTGGTCCTCCGCTAGCCCTAAAAACATTTTAAAAAACACACTTAAAATTAACATCAAGTCAATATTAGATAATGTGGAATATATAGTCTAGACCTGAGGACAGCCCGCTCACTATCTCAACCAACCAAATTATAGCTAAAGAAAAAGAAAATTAAATCAACTATTGGACATCTACCACAAAAACTCAACACAAACTTCAATGCTATTTGGCTCTAAACAGACAGTACACAGTGGCAGACTATCTGACCACCGTGACTGACCAGAAACAGAGAAAGACATTGACTATGTACAGACTCAGTGATCACAGCCTGGCCATAGAGACTGACCGACACAGGCAGACCTGGCTGCCTAGAGAAGACAGGCTGTGTCAGCTCTGTCTACAGAGATAGGTAGAGACAGAGCAACATTTCCTGCTACAATGTAGCACATAGGAAGAAATTAAGAAAAAATTCTTTACAAAAATTAAATGTAAACTCCAAGATTTTGATTCCCTCTCTGACCAAAATAAAATACAACATCTACTTGGAGAAAATAGTGGCATCGTCATAGAAGCTGCAGGATATTTCAGTGCATGTCACAGCCTAAGAGACAACCACAACAACACATAATAGATGTGTTGTTTTTTTTACATTTATCCTTTGATATTGCAATATATTGTTATTAATTGTTTTTTATTTTTGTGTTTGTTTTATTGACACACAAACATTAATGTTTGTGTGTCAATAAAACAAACAAACAAATACTTTAAACCCAGAACATCTTCTTATATGTTAGACTATTCAATTCAATTTGCTTTATTGGCATATTCTTTTTTTAATTTTTATTTATTATTGAATTGACGCTTTGGCAATATTGTTCACCTCAAAGTCATGCTAATAAAGCAAATGAATTGAATTGAATCGATAGATAGATAGATACTGTAGATAGATAGATAGATAGATAGATAGATAGATAGATAAACTGCATGGGTTTTTTGTTTGTTTTTTTACATTTATCCTTTGATATTGAAATATACTGTTATTAATTGTTTTTTGTTTGTTTGTTTATTGACAACAAACATTAATTACTTCTTTGTTTTCTTCCATTTACATGCATGTTCTTTTTAAATATCTATATATTGTAATATGTTGTTTTTATTTTGTTCTTTTTTTATTTATTATTGAATTGACGCTTTGTTTATTTGTTTGTTTATTTGTTTTTGCACAATTTAAGACTATACAACATAACAAAAACATTAGTGAATAATATAAAGTGCAGGAAGAGGCAAAAAACCCACTGGGCTTATCTGAAGCCTCTACCTAGAGACAAGATTAATATAAAGAACTAATATGACTACATATATTGGCAATATTGTTCACCTGACAGCCATTGAACTGAACTGAATGGTCTAACGTATAAGATGTTCTGTGTTTAAAGAAGCTAGCTGTTGTAATTAACCGTTGTGTTAGCAGGTCGTTTCCATAGCTAACGTTACTAGCTAACAGGCTTGACAGTACTTACTTTCGGGTGGTTATCTGTTGTGTTCCTCGTCTCATGAGCTGAGTTCCTGTCCTAAGGACTCCCAACGCTCTCCCAAAAGAAGACATGGTGTCTTATTTATCAAACACCAGTCTTATTAGTGATTATTTGGTTAAGATTTGTACAAAGTATCGCCCTCTTCGTCGAGGAGTCACCTTCTCCTCTTGTCAATAAACGACCTCCCAACAACGAGAGCTGTGATTGGACAGAGAGTGACGACATCCGTTGTTCCTGTGTGCTGATTGGTTGAATGAAAATAGCACTGTTTAGACACAGCGCCCCCTACTGGTCTCCTGAGGACAGCACTTTGAGTTACACTGAGTCAGGTATTTGATTATCTTTAATGTATAGTTTTTATGACTATACTTAAGTATTTCCATTTTATGCAACCATAGATAGATAGATATTATTTTATTATACATATTTATTATTTTACATGAAATCTGGACATTTTCTGGACCTATCTGCATCTATCTGCACTGCCTTAAACTTAAAACACGCTTTATCTGGGCTATCTGGACCCATCTGGACCTATCTGCATCTATCTTAAACTTAAAACACACACTATCTGGACTATCTGGACTATCACAAAATTGGGTGATAGTTACTGTATTCTGCATTTCATTTAGACATAAACGATGCCTGTCTCATTTCTATTCTTGGCTCAGAACACTGAGTTGTTTACCTATTTTACTAGTATAGGCTACCATTTGATCATAACATTTGTAATCCTATTTACATAACAGGTCATGGCTGTCAAAACAAAAGTTTTGTTGATTAGTATTTAACTTTTTCCACACTGAAGTGTGGGGACATGAAAATTCTTAATAATAATACAAATAAATTACAGATAGAAATAAAGTACATAACAATGGTCATAAATAACTCAATGTAAGTAAGTAAGTAAGTAAGTAAAGCTTTATTTATATAGCACCTTTTAAAACACACCATTACAAAGTGCTTCACACACAAGAAGAAACATCAAACAATGAAAAAAAACAAGGGGAAATTACAATATGACACACAGAAACAATGAGAAACAGATCAAACAAAAACACATGTGAATGAGGCCTATAGAAAGGCTTAAGATAAGATAAGATATTCCTTTATTTGTCCCTATAGAGATGGGTTTTTAGAAGCCGCTTAAAACAGTCCAGTGATTCAGCAACTCTAATTGTTGTAATTTCAACATTATAAACAGATAAAAACTAAATGAAAGTATGGGGGGAAAAAATATCATAAGCTATAAATTTGCCTGCATGGCCCACTAGATGGGGTCAAAAGCTAATACAAATTTGGCAGAGGGGAACTCATCCGGATGATGTAGTGTTTTTGTGTTGAACATGGCAGTTTTATCCCCTTTATGGTCGTTTAATATCTGTCTGAAAGGTGGCAAAGGAAAGTGCTTATGTAACTGGGGATATACACAGATCATCACTCATATTGTAGAGATAGTTGAAGGTTTTTTCGTTACAAGGAAAAAGGTTCATTTCAGACCCTGCCTCCAAACAATATGTAGTTTGTCCCCTACACTCGTGGTTTGCATTTCCTCTTTACTGTTTAGCATGTATCCCCTTTAGTGTGGTAGAAATGCTCTCAATATTTTATAGAAGTTGGATGTGAGCTGGTTAGTTATGCTGGATAATAATAAGCATTTTGAATTTTAATGTTGGTTAAGGAGGATAGTTTGACGCTTGTACTGAGTGTGAAGATCAGTGGAATATTAAATTTGCTTAACCTAAACAAACATTTATTAGACATAATAAAATGTGGTTTTGTCAGCTCCTAAAACAAATATAAATGCACATGCACACACAGGTCATTTTCTCATGTCTGCTGCTGCTGCTGCACTATACTCATTTTTAACAGTCTCTTCTGCACTTTTTAATAGTCGTGTATCACAGCTGTTACCCTGTACTATATTCAGTTTTAACAGTTTTCTTCATCTCCTTGTATTTTTATATCTGGTATATATTTTTGTACTTTGCATTACTCATTTTTTTACTGCCTTTTTACTAACATGTTTTGCACTATAGAACTGTGATGCTGGAAACTTGAATTTCCCTCTGGATCAATAAAGTTACTATCTATCTATCTAAAAGGACAACAGAAATTAAACAAAACCAACATAAAATTAAAAAAAACACAATAAAAAAAATTAATAATAAAAAAAGCGAGAGTATGACAATAATTTCATTTAAAAACTTTAAAGATATTGCATACATTCATTGTTTTCATTGCTTTTTTGTTTTGTGAGGAAGAAATTGTTGACAGATATAATTCCATTTCTTTCATTAACACAAAGAAATTAGGCTTTTTTTTGGTAAATATATACTGATACTGTAATATGAAATTATACACGCTGTGATAAGAGAATGTGATCCATAATGTCAACACATAATACACAAAAATACATTTTTCAACAATTTCCACTAGAGCTTCAACTAACAATCATTTTTGCAAGCTCTGTTTATAATATGCAGATTATTTTTAAGATATGAATAGTTTTGTCTATAAAATGTCAAAAAATAATTGAAAAATGTCCAAAATCAGGTCTTCCAAAACCAAAACACATTTAGTTTTATAATAATAGAATAATAATTAGGAAAGAAATAATTCCATTTCTTTCATAAATACAAAGAAATTAGGCTTTTTGGGGAAAATTTACACTTGTGAATGTGTAACTTCGCGAGAATTAAAATTAAATGAATAAGAAAAAATGCATTGTATCTGCTGCTGCTACTGTGGTTGTGAATTGAACTTCACTCAGGATGTGAGAGACAGGAAATAATAACATTGTGTCGTGAACGCGCACGACAGCGCCGCCGCCCCAAGAGTGCGCGACCTCGCGAACCCGTCGTGCACTACTCACAAGAAAGAAATCCTCGACGCCATCTTGTTCCCAGTCGTTACCTAACGCCAACAAATTAACATCAAGGAAGTCGCTCTTTTTTACATGTATATATCGCTCCACGCAAATTTTACAACGTCGTGAACAAGTAACACACCGTTATGTCGAAGCCATTTACCGTTTTACCCAGTTTCCTGCATGTTTTAACGAAGATAAAGACGCACAAACACGGGTAGGTTTGTTACCATAATGGCGCCTGGTCGAAGATTGCTCTCCGGTTGCGCCCCTCTCTCCTCTCAGCTCAGAGCCCGCCCACAAATACTAGCTGCATGATGTCATCAAACCCTTTCCTCAACAATAAAAATAAATATATATATAAAAATAAATTAATAATAATAATAATAATATATATATAAATATATATATAAATATATATATATAAATATAATATAAAATATATATTGTATATTATATATAAAATATATAATATACAATATATA
>CAKAOH010005532.1:0-41869 GCA_916701665.1 Sebastiscus tertius | reverse complement strand
ATATATATATATATACACACACACATATACATATATATATATATATATATATATATATATATGTTTTGAGACATTATTAGCTATATTTGAGAGTGTACAGAAGAGAGGGGACAAACAGTCAGAATAGAGAGGCAAGGGGGAATAACATACAACCAAGTGTCCATGCTGCAATTGAACCATGGAACATTGCAATTACAATATACTAGGATAACAGGGCCCCTGTACATTTTACATTAGCACGTTGTAATTTTGTTTTGAAAAGTGCTTTATGAGTAAAGTATCTCATTATTATTATTATTATTATTATTATTATTATTAACATTTCCTGCAAATAGTGCGACTACAGCAGATATAGATTCTAGGCCATCTGCTCTCATTTTATCAATGTGTTTCTATTTAGATATTCAGTGCTTTGTATTGGACATCCATCATTAAAATATAGCATACAGAATTAAATGGTAATTGTCCTCCTCAGTAACGCCATGAAAATCATGTTTCACCATAATAAGATTACACAAAAAAACCCATACAATTTTTCCAGTTTGATTTGACTTTTATTGAAGCGTACAGAACACACGTCAGTTACAGTAAACCTGGGAAAACCCCACAAATAAATGAAACATTTAGTTCCCATGTGAATTTCAATGGTGATATCAAATAATGACATGCGAAGATATGTTCTCTACCCAAATACCCAGTGCAAGAAATCAAAGCTCTTCCTACCACATCAAATGTTGTGTAGTTGGCTGTAATAATAGTAATATCAATCCATATATTTATGCCAGTACCACAAAACTGAATATGCATAAGCAAATAAATACACAGTGCATTTAGGAATCATGGATAAAGTAATACCAAGTCACCATATTATTAAAGTCAGAATGGAGGTACAATAAAACAGATTGTTAAACAAAAGAAATGAGACAGAGGAAATCTTGTAGAAACAAACCGAAAACGCTCTTTTTTAGCATGTTTGCGTTCACTTCTTGCCCGACACCATCACACCAAACTCCTGGATGGAAATTTCTTTGTTTATGTACTGCTGAAGCTGGCGATTTGTGATGTGCCCGAGACGCAACGCATCGTCGATGGAGAACTTTTTGCCCGATTTTCTGTCGTGAAGAACCGAGGATTCTCCTTTGGGGCCCTTGACCGAGATCTCCTCCCAGTCGCACTCCTGGCTCTGCAGGTTGACGAACATCTTCCAGTCAATCAGCCCCAGTTTGTAGGCCTCCTCTGGTCGCATCTCTTTGCCTGTGTCTGGGTCGATGACCACGATAGACCTACGGAGATGGCTCTCCCTCTGTTCCTTCTTCATTCTCACTGCCGCCAGGTTCTTTTGAAGCCTCTCGATCTCCTCATCCTTCTGGAGGGTTATGCTTCTGAGCTCTGCTAGTTCCCTCTGCAGTGAATCAAGCCTCAACTCCAGGTTCTTTCCATCCTCCCTCGGTGCGGACTCAGTGATAAGCCGAGTCTCTTTGCTGGTGATCTCGATTTCGGACCGAAGCTTGCGGATCTCGTTCTGCAGCCTTTGGTTTTCTTGCTGCAGGCGACCACTTTCATCACGGATGTAGTTCAGTTCTTTAGAAGATTTGGTGTTTGTGAACTCCATATCAGAGAACTTGGAAGTGAGGCTGGCCAACTCCTGGTCAAGTTCTCTCCTTCTTCTTTTCTCCTCTTCCAGAGTCCTCCTTAGGTTCTCAATCTCAATCTCAGCCTCTGGGTCCCTTTCAACTTGGACCTTCTCAGTGCGGACAACTCTTTCCTTCACATCGATCTTCTCCAGGGTGATCTGCTGCTGGATGAGGGCGTTCAACTCTTTCTCGAGCAGAGTGCGTTTGTGCCTCTCTTCATCAAGCTGTAGTCTGAGGATGGAGTGTTCCTTCTCCTGTTGGGGATCCTGTTGCAGGACGACCTTCTGTTTGACAGTCACCTTCTCACGGTTCTCTTTGTCACGGATCTCCAGCTCATGAAGTCTGATCCGAAGCCTTTGGATCTCCAATTCTGCATCGCGCCTTGCCCTGCGCTCACGCTCCAGTTCTTCCAGTTGCAGATCCAGGTCAGCCTTTTGTCTCTGCAGTTGGTAGAGCTCCGTCTTCAGGCTTTCCTTCTGTTTCTGCTCATTGCTGATGTTTAGTGTGAAGGTGTCACACTCTGATTTGAGGAGCGGGTCTTCTTCCATCTTGACCACTTCTTGCTGAACAAACTTCTCGCGGACCTGAGACAGATCCATTTTCCTCAGTCTAATCTTCTCTTCTTGGGCTGACCGATCTCTTTCAAGGTCAAGGCGTTTCTTCTGTTCATCAGCCAGTTTCCTTTTGAGAATCTCAATTTCCTCCTTAGTCTTGGGGTCTTCTCTGTACTGCAGCACTTCATTGACCACCTCTTTAGTCTGCACTTGGGGTTTGGTGTCCTTCCATCTTTGAATATCATCACGAAGTTGGCGGATTTCCATCTCCGATTTCTCAATCTGGTGGGTTTTATCTACGATTTCATTGCGAAGTCTCTCCAGCTCTCTTTCGGTCTGCGGATCTGTCTTGTATTTGATGACTTCTTTGATGATCTCTTTGACCTCCACTTGAGGTCCTCTGTTCCTCAGCATGGTATGCTCTTCCGTAAGGGATCTAAGCTGGAGCTCTGCATCTTTATAGCGCCTCTGTTGCTCTACAAGCTCAAGCCGCAGGTTGGCCACCTCATTCTCAGCCTTGGGGTCAGGGCGGACGATCTCTCGCACCTTCTCCTGAATAATCACCTTGGACTTCTCCTCCTCTAGGCTGGTAATTTTCCGCTGGAAGTCAGTCCTTTCTCGCTGTAATGATCTTCGTCTGGTCTTCTCGTCTTCATACTGCCTTCTGAGGTTCTCTACCTCCCTTTCAAAGGCAACATCTTTCTCTACTTTCAGCACCTCTTTGATGGAAATCTTCTCCTCTGCCATTGCTTTCTCCTTCTCCAGCCTTCGTAGCCTTTCTAGAAGAAATTGCAGTTCATCCTCCAGCTGTTTCCTGCCATCCATTTCCTTCTGCTTCCTGTCAAGGAGCACCCGGTACTCGGTTTCAAGTTGGGGATCATTCTGGACTTTGATCACCTCCTCTTCAGTGATCACCTCCTGTTCCCTGTTCTTCTCCTCAGCCAGGAGTGTCACTTGCTTTTGTATCGAAATCAGCTCGTTGTCTTTCATCAACTTCTGCCTTCTGAGTTCATCCAGTTCCTCCCGAAGCTTACGCATCTCCTCCTCCTGGCCACGATCTCTCTCTATACGCAGGACCTCTTTGACCGTGTATTGCTGTGCCCCTTCTTTGACCTCTGTCTCAAGGCCGCGCAGCTTCAACTTTAGTACCTCAAGGTCATTCACCAGGACATGGGTGGTGCGGCGCTCCTCTGAGAGTTTCTGCTGGACCTTATGGACTTCCTCATCCAGCTGTGGATCAGGAACCTTTTTGATCAGTTCCTTCTTGACAATTGTGTCCTGGGGCTTCTGTCCTTCAAGGACATAGATGTCAGTCTGGATACTCTCAATTTCTTTCTCTAGCTGCTCCCTCCTGTGGATCTCATCTTCCAGCTGCTTCCTGATTCTCCAAGGTTCTTCTCCTGGGGCAGCATTGACTGACTGAACATTTGTAGACTGGATCATAGTGATCTCAGGTTGCTATAGAGGGAAAATCATCATATTGTTATTTTCAATGTTATTCTTATTCTTATTAATATCATCATCATCATCATGTGAAAATGTTTCACCTGGTTGAGAAGACTTTGGGCGAACTCCAGATTCTGAAGTTTTTGCTTGTTCACAGCATTCACCTCAGTAAACTTAGCCTCAATAGCAGATTCCTGTAAAGATTGAAAAGACATGTTAAGCACATACGTCACCTCTCTAAACTGTAACCCACTGAGTTATTACCTTGGTTACTACATCCAGTTTGATTGTATGAAAAATAGTGGTTGAGGAAAATATGGATAATATTCCTGGTAGTGGCTCGGCCTTTGAGTAAACATGAATATCTCTGTTCTTGGTACTGTATACTTGTTTTTTTTGGCTTTGTGTGGCTTTCACAGATAACGGAGCAAGTGGGAGAGCACCTGTTGCCTATTAATATGAAACTGCAGATACAAAGCAATGGTGTCCACAGAGGAGGTGACACGAAAACCCACTGAACACTCAGACTTGAATAAACCTGGCAATTTATTTTTACTTCAGCCAAGAACATTCAGGGTATGTCAGACTAATAAGCGCCCCCTAGAGCCACTAAAGGATTTGCAACCAGAGTGGAGAACTTATGTCTAACATTTTTTTTTTTTTTAAAAAGGCAGATATGTACAGAGCTACCTCAAAAAAGATTATCCACTGGTTAACAGACGTCTCTTTCCCAATGTAAGTCTATGGGAAAAAGTCTGTTTGGGCCCAATGTCACCACGTGACGGACACGGAAGTTGTAATTCCACCGTTTGCCACTCGGTAAAATTAGCTTCAAAGCCCTCTCACAAGCCCCAGCACTATGGAAGTGCAATACTAAATTTACTAAAAGTTTGCTGTGTACTTTAACACACTTGCTCATTTCACTACAGTCACGTACACAAGGTGTTCTGCATGAACTGACAGTGACATCTCATGAAAGCTTATAGCTGTTGGGCCTCACCTCTGCCTTGACTATCAGCGCAGGTGATTCCAGTCTGCTCCTCTTGTACGTCTGAGGTACAAGTCCATCCTCAAGGTCGAGGATCGATCTAAACTTCTCAGTTTCATTCTCGTAGTCCTACGAAAAAGAATCAGTAAACCGTTAATCAAACCTTCATCTTATTGTATTTCTGCTAGTTAAAAGGTAGTGATGTGGTGCTAAAAAACAAAATCAATGTAGAATATCCTACTTTGACAGCTTGTTGGTAAAGCTGGGCATTTTTGGACACGTTGTTCAAGTCAGACTCCTTTCTTGCGAGATCAGAGAGCAAGTTCTGTCAAAAACAGACAACAAAGTTGTTAGAAGTGTTTTTCTACAGCACCATGACAGAATATTTCTCTACACCAGGTAATATGAGTATGAATGGCCATGTTGCTCATCACTCTCACCCTCTGATTCTTCAGCTTGGTCTCCAC
Organism: Sebastiscus tertius; assembly: GCA_916701665.1. Classification (NCBI taxonomy): domain Eukaryota; kingdom Metazoa; phylum Chordata; class Actinopteri; order Perciformes; family Sebastidae; genus Sebastiscus; species Sebastiscus tertius. Next base: position 36,780 of record CAKAOH010005532.1, on the reverse strand, counting down.
TTGTCTAGTGTCATCAGTTCCAGTGGGCTCGTAGTTCGGCACACGAGCCAACCAGTTGTTCAGATTGTCGTAATCGTTGCGGTAATTGTTGTACGACATCTTGGCTCTCTGCAAGCTTTGAGACCTGCAACACACAGCAAACGAGATCAGACCTTATGTACAGGTCTATATGATATGTGTTGTTGGGATGTGATGCTCCGTATTTCTTCCGATAATTATTGACGCCGCACAGATCTCAGTGAACTCCCGCCCCTTTTTTCCCGACCCTCTCACCTGGTGTCGATCTGCCTGTTGAGGTTGTTGAAGCGCTTGTTGAGCTTCTGGACGTCCGCCTCTTGCCTGTCAATGTCGGCGCAGTGCTCGCCGCACTTGGTGGCCAAGTTGTCACAGCTGCTTTTGGCCAAACGCAGGTTCTGCTCCGTCTCAGCGATATCTGACCTCTTGGACCTCAGGTCTGATCCGATATCCTACCGGAGTAGCAAGGCAGACTAACTAAATATACACAGCATTGTATTCTTCAGGAAAGAATAATACTTAAGGATTTCTTCCTTTTAGAGATTATCATCGCATCTAGCACTTGCTCAATTTTTGATAATTCCACTAATGTCATACTGTATATTTGGTGATAAAGGCACCATCTTTTTACTTGTATACATAAGGGACATGGCTATTTGCGTTGGATCAATAGGACAGATCATGATGCTCAATGATAAAGTTCTTCATTTTGGGGAGATATGATCTCAAAGCAGAAAACGTGTTTGCACTACCTTTGTAAATCTTGGGAGTAAATGTTCAGAGCCATGCAGTTAACTGAAAATAATACACCCCCTCCAGTGTTTACTCTGTCCATGGTTTAAGTAATTACCAGTCTAGTTGTATATCTGCTTTACTAGGATATTGTTATAATTTCCTTATTAATCAGGGACTAATCATTTAATGAAATGTGTAATCTCTATATTTCTGGTATGTTTTTAGTCAAAGGTACCATGTTTTCTTGTAAACAGAATTTACAAAATTTACCCTAAAATGCATTTAACACCATGTTGAAATATCTTCCACATAAAACATTTCTTCCGTCCTTGCCTTGCCTTATGTTGGCACATTGCTAAATTTCTTGGCATGTTACTGCCAACAAATGTTGTTCAGTGTAACGGCACAAAACCATCTGTAGCAACGTGTATATGGGCGCCTTTGTGTGCCTGCATGTGTACATGCACAAGATAGAAAATGGGGACCTGCTGATCAATACGTTGCTCCATAGCATCTTTAACGTTCCATTTACCAGTACGCCCCTTTTTTTCAGTCAGAGTGGGATATCATTGTAATGTGTGCCAGAGAATAAAAGAGCCAGCTTACTGCAAGTTCCCGCTGTATTTTCTCCAGTGACGAGATGTCAGCTGGAGCAACCTCCTCTCTGGCCAGCTTGTTCTCATAGGTGGACAGTGAAGTCTTTCCATTTTGAAGGGAATTCTCCAGCTGGTTGGAATTCTTCAGTCTAAAAGGTAAGCACAGTTATTAGGTAGTATAAAGTCACATAATTCAACAAATATTTAATATTTCTTTTCCATTTTGTTTGACGTAGGTTACCAAAGGAAGCTCGTCAATAAGGTTATGAATGATGTGAAGGCTAGTTTACTAGCTGAGTCAAGTTAGGATTTTTTGAAGTGAGGTTGTATGTATACTCTGCTAGGTAAAATGACAGTTTTTGTAAATGGAGTCTGGCGGCTTTGAAGAGAGCGCTACGACGGCTTCAGTGTCCGTCTGAAAGAGCTGTCGGACGGCGATGTAAAGCGGCTGTGGACGGGAGCAGCAGAAAAATGGATTTTAGCCACCTAAAAAAATCTGTTTAAGAGGATACTCTATTTAGAATATTTCCACAGCTTTACCTCATCACCATCAGACCGCCCTTACCAACGGGGAACTGAAGCCGTTATATCGCTCTCTTCAAAGCCACCAGGACTCTATTCACAAAAACAGTCATTTTACCTCTCAGAACACGGGACTTGCTGGTCTACCGCTGCATCGATCGATTCGTTTGTTTGCGTTATTGTGTGACTTTCTGACTGATCCGAACTATATATATCTATATATATCTATATATATAAATATATATAGATATATATATTTATATATGTATATACATTCATATATACATTCATATATATATGTATATATATGTATATATCCTATATCTATATCTATATCTAGATCTAGATCTATATCTATATCTATATCTATATCTATATCTATATCTATCTATCTATCTATCTATCTATCTATCTATATATATATATATATATGTAGAACGTCATCATGCAGTAACCTACATCAGGTCACGTGGGAAAAAGTTTTTTGAAGGGCTTGGAAGGAAAATAGCATTTTGACGCTAAAATATACGTACTTCGACCAACATTTGAATGTTGGGAATTTGAATAAATATAAAAAAGCCCTTCAAGGAATACTGCCCTCACAACAATCACAACTACCACAGAAGAAGAGACACTGAGATGCATATCAAGCTACATACTTCTCCTGAGAGCACTGCAGAAGCTCCTCGATCTTGGCGTACTTCTTGTTGGCTTCATCCACCTTGCTGTGAAGTTGAGGGGCGCTGGCACTAGTTGGATTTGAGGCCAAGAAGCTCTTTGATTCCTGCACCTTAGCGGACTTCTCTGGTTCAATCCTACTGACAGCAGCGGCAATGTCCTGAAGTGGGGAAATGTCTGGGTTGGTGAGTCGTAAAATGCACGAACACTCTCTCTAAGCTTTTTGAGCTAAATCGAGAGATGTAGGCGTTTGTGCGAGACAGCACAACAGAATGAAGTGGAAGTCACTACCTTCATATCCTGCAGGCGGTCAGCGCTGTCCTGCAGTGGTCTGTTCTGCTCCAGTGGCGGGCGCACTCGAGCATAAATGTTCTTCTCCTGTTTGTCCAGGTCACTGACGACCTTGTCCAGGCCGGCCATCAGCTGGCGGCACTGCTGCTCCTGCTTGTCTGAGGTCACACGCAATCACACACACAACATGAACATGATGAGGTTCACTACTTCTAGACAGATCAAGAAACTCTTGACCCAGCTTGAGGACCTTATGTCAACGCATTGTGTGCTTCAGTAGGGCATATTAAATCAAATAGTCAAATTAGAGCAACAAATAAATCAAGTTGCTCGAGTGTTAACACACAACATGTTTCCTAAAAGCTGCAATACAGCAGAGTCGGACGTGTTTTGTACCTGTAGCTGTTGCAGCTCCGCCCTCCTTCTTCAGTTCCTCGAAACGTTTCTGCAGAGTTGCGTTGCTGCTTGTCATCTTCTGCTTGATACCTTTTTGCTGGCTGGCCAGGCTGCAAGCACAAAAAACTGTTAGAGCTGGTCTGGAGTAAAATATAACGGTGTTTGTCATCCTAGTGAATGTTGTTCTTGTACGTGTTCATTCATACACACTCACTTGTCAGAGACCGCCACAGCCTCGGGGTTGGTGGGGGGGATCATGAAGCAGACGGCCGGGGCAGTGAACTGACGTCCAGCTGCATCCTTCACGTCCCATTTGGTCCCGTTGTTCCGAAGCAGAGTGTACCTCTCCCCACGCAAAATCTGCCCCTGTACACATCCAACAGTTACAATCTGTCGTCTGCTGCTGGACCGTCTCAAACAGTCACATTCAAGACACAACGAACACACAGCTTTCATCAGAACGAGGTTGACAGACTCATTATTGAATTGTAATATGAATAATTGTTAATTAATTTCAAGAGGAATTTAAATTTGATTTTTGATTATTTTGTTATCTGAAATCCCATACCATTTTAAAATTCCGTTATAAATAATTTAAATGGAAATTAAACACAAATATTTTAAGAAACTATTAAAATCTTTCTATTTAATTAAAGATTTTTTAAGTTTAATTTTTTTTTTTAAAGAAAAAAAACATATGTATACATATATAAACTTTAATTAATTGATTCATTATTATTAATTATTGCTGAGGCACACTCCAGGCTCCATACAGCAGAGGGTGGTAATGCCGCAATAAACTGTCTTCATGCCAAAAGTAAAAAGATGGCTCTCCATACGCTCAACGTCCTTCCTTACAACTGATGTTTTGATTCCGCGCCTCTCTAAACAGACAAAGCCTTCCAAACCTGACAAAACGGATTTGTGTCCTACACTCGGGACATTGCAGAAAATGTCCCCCCAAAAAAGGGATTGCTGGGTTCTAGGACCAAATGTGTACATCTGCTAGTGACTATAACCTCGTGCATTTTGTACTGCACATGATGGCCAATAATGAAAACCCCAAATCAGTGAGTTCAAGAGACAAGCCGCACACGACGAGCTTTGGCTCCACCTAAGCTGAAGAGCTCCTATAGGCTCTAGTCGAATGTGCAGACTTCTTCAAATCCCCTATGTTGTGATCCTCGGGGTTTTTAAATAAGATACTCAGAGACTCAGCCTGGGGCTCCCTTCTGAAGGGATTTGAATACATTACACCACAAAACCAACAAGTTACAGGCCTAGTATTTAGAAAAAGCGAAGGGAAGGGAGAGTGCTTAGTCATGCACTCGCTATAGCAAGAGAACATCCTGGGATTAGAGAGAGAAAGAAATGACATCAAATAAAGATAAGATGAACTGTTTTGAGTTGAAATGGGGTCGCTGCAGCACAGAAAGGCAATTAGATGATAAAGATGAAGGAAATAAGGAAGTTAGGAGAAAGCTTCTAAAGAGGAAATCAGAAAAAAAGGAATACATTTCCGTACTAAAATGGTTGAACAATAGAAAAATCTCTTCTTCTCTGCCCTCTGAGCTAAACTGTGCATCACAACCAACATGTGTTCAGTAGTGGGACAGACGGTCTGGTTTCTCTGCTGAGTCGCAGACGGTTAAAACTCTCTGTGATGATCACTGATCACCTTTTAATATAGACCAACTCACAATTCACATTAAAACTAAACTGTTTTCACTTGCTTTCAATAACTAATACTAGTAATAACTAATCCGATTAATAGCAGCTGCACTCTAAAATGATTAGTGTTAGCTTTCGGCAACACACTACATACCTCATCGGTGTCAAACTCGCACAGAGCCTCAACGGGCAGCAGCTTCTGGGGGGTTTCCCGACGGTACTGCAGAGGCAAGACCTGCACGCTGCGCTTCTGAAGAGCCTTGACGCGTTCATCAAAGTGGTCCATGGCCTTGGATTGGTCCTACACATACACACACACACACATACATTACATACAGGTATGCATATTTTGCAGCAGTGTTGTGAAGGAGTCAGTGGTACCGTCTGTCTGTCTGTTGTGAAGAAGTACTCACATCCAGCTCCCTGATCAGGCCCTCCATCTGATACACATCTTTGAACTCTGGGTTGTACTTCTGGTTGAGATCGGTTTCCATCCGCTTCAGCAGGTCTTGAGTGTCACGCGCTTCCTTGTGGTACTGAACACACACACACACACACTGATGAGCTTTACCTGTTTAAATGTGTGAAATGTATACACTCCTGTGAGTGCGTATCTGTGCCCTGTGTCTGACCTTGTGGTACTCATCCATGTGTTTGAGGTGGTTTTCCTCACAGATGAGCAGGTTCAGGTACTCCTTCCAGTCAGCGTGGACTGCCTCCATATGAGCCTGATAAACAACAGTGTGTGTGTGAGCACTAGATCGGTAAAAATATATTCAAAGCACATTTTAAACAACTTCACCAAAGCGAAAGAAAGAGTTAGTTACACATTTTTCGGTGGTGTATTTATTTTTGCTTTACATGGACTTTAAGTACTTTAATTGCTAGCTGTGTCACAGTTGCAGCTGCAACTCCACTTGCCAACTGTGTTGGTGATGTAGACTGTATATAAGAAGTGGACGTAGTCACCGTGATGTCACCCATTGGTTTGTGGACTGCCATTATGAAGCGTTAAGCTCGGCATTTTGGCCGTCCCCATCATGGTTTTTAGCAACCAGAAGTGAAACGAGAGGGTGGAGCTAAGTACAACCAAATGCTGAATAAGACATTTTTAAGTGACCAAAACTGTTAAAATGAACTTTCATGAAATGAAAACACACTGTGAAAGAGTTAAAGTTCGAAGATGAAAACACAGACCGGACAACGCCATGGTAGCGACCTGTCAATCACAAGTTAGCCACGACCCTAAAGCATCCCCTGCTTTATGGTCTATTTGACTCTAAATGGGACCATAATTTACTAAATGAACATCATGCTGTATTGAAGAAGACTTGAAACTAGAGATTGAGACCATAAACTCATGTTTACAATGTTTACTGAGGTAATAAATCAAGTGAGAAGTCGGCTCATTTTCTCATAGACTTCTATACAATCAGAGGAGTCACCCCCTGCTGGCTGTTAGAGAGAATGCAAGTTTAAGGCACTTCAGCATTGGCTTCACTTTTCAGACCCCGGAGTTGCCCGCTGGTTGGTGAGCGGCCAAACCACAATAACTAACTTCTTGTTGTTTTCAGAACACTAGTACTGTATTAAGGTAGTCTTTTAGCCTTTTTTAAATGTCATCAGCATAGCAGTGAAAGAAAATGTTGTCTTTATGAACGGTTAGTCCAAGAGGAAGCATGTACGGGGAGAAAAGAAGAGGCTCTAGAATGAATCCGTGGGGGGTCAATATGGTTCTGGAGCCCAGGTACACATGCGGCAAGGAAAAAGGGTAACAGAATAGAGCAGATGGATGAGACTGTACCTCAATAACATTCTTCCCTGGATGGTCAGAACCAGTCAGCTTCTCTCCATCGTCATTCAGTTTGGTGATGGTGGCCTCCTTGGACTCCAGACATTTACTAATGAAGTTCTGTTGGGGTAAGACAAATGTGCTGAGTCTTTTATCGCTCATTTTATATATACAGCATGCAGCTCGTTTTTAATACGTGGTGTGTGTCCATCCCTCAGCTATACCTCATACTGCCTCTGGCGAGCGGGGTAGTCCAGGTTGGTGTCGCTCCAGTCGTAGTTGATCCTCTCCTCGGCCTGCTGGTCCATCCAGTACAGCTCATTGGTGCAGCGCTGCATGTAGTCCCGCAGGGTCAGCAGGTTGCGCTGTCGAGTGGTGGAAGCGGCCTAACCAAGGGAAGGAAAGACTTTTAGAGCTACGACCACATTTTTCAAACATGATGACTTGGATTCCCTGGAAGCTATAGTGCTAAGCTAACAAAATTAATTTGAGGCATAGGTTTCATCTTCTCAAAAGGCTCCGTAAATTCCTAAAACAGCTGTTCCCTGTGGTTTTTAGCAAATGTTACTCGAATTGCGAGGAAATGGTGCATCAAGTTGGGGACTATTTTCAGCGGCGGATTAATCCACATCTGTTGCTCTAGTGAGTGTTTATATAGACGGTGTATGTGGGACTGAGTCAAAACCAACTAGAGTGTGTGTGTTGATGGTAATGAAGGAACTTATATGAGACTTTGGATACACAATACTTGTTTGTAGAATACATTCACTGGGCCTTCAGTGTTTTGAACAAATGCAAAGCAGAGTTTTTTTTCAAATGTAAAAACTTTTGCCACTGGAAGTACTCATTATGATACGGTAAACTTTCAGTGAAGCGTTCTGTTTGCAGACAGTACTGATGGTGATGAGAGCTTGAATCTTTATTAGGACTGTCAATCAATTAAAATATTTGAAACGCGATTAATCGCATGATTATCCATAGTTGATCAGGATTAATCACAAATCAATCACACATTTTGTATCTATTCAAAATGTACCTTAAAAGGAGATTTGTCAAGTATTTAATACTCTTATCAACATGGGAGTGGACAAATATGCTGCGTTATGCAAATGTATGTATATATTTATTACTGGAAATCAATTAACAACACAAAACAATGACAAATATTGTCCAGAAACCCTCACAGGTACTGCATTTAGCATAACAAATAAGCTCAAATCATAAAATGGCATAAACTGCAGCCCAACAGGCAACAACAGCTGTCAGTGTGTCAGTGTGCTGACTTGACTATGACTTGCCTCAAACTGCATGTGATTATCATAAAGTGGGCATGTCTGTAAAGGGGAGACTCGTGGGTACCCATAGAACCCATTTACATTCACATATCTGGAGGTCAGAGGTCAAGGGACCCCTTTGTAAATGGCCATGACAGTTTTTCCTCGGAAAAATTTATAACAAGTTTGGAGCACGTTATTATTATGACATTAACATTAACAGCCGTAGTCTTTATAAAAGCAGCCTACAGTCACAGGTTAAGCTGATCAGAGGACACAGCCGTGGGCTTAGTGAGTGAAGGTGTGGGTGTGGTTGTTAATTACCAGTAGTTTGGCGTACTTCGTCTGGAGGCTATTGACGTATTCCTGAAGAAACGGAAAAAACAGAGAGAGTGAGAACAAGACGAACAAGATGAGGGTCATGTGAGTAATTTACAAATAGAGAACTTTTGCATATTGCACACCACTGTTACAAATATGGATTATTATTTATTTTCAATACAAACAATATCTTTTTTAATCAACTAGTGTAAACGGATCAGTGTTTGGTTGTTTAGTCATGTGTGGCTAATGCTATTTAGTTAGCATTACAGCATTGGTATTTTTTTTGACTCTAATAAATAATTGAAAGATATAATATCCAATTCAACCAATATTTTTTTTTTTTTAAATTAGCCAACACAGTTACATGATTATTACTACTCAGGAAACTCAAACCAGTTTAGGTCACTATGAGTAAATAACTCCTGACAGTCATTCAGTTCTTTTCTGGCTCTCTGGTTGTACCTTGTCTCCGCTGGTGGCGATGTGAGGAGCCAGAGCCTCCACCTCACTGTGAGAGATGTTGTGTTCCTCCACCTCATTCTCCACGGATGGCAAGTCCTGGCCAAAGCCCTTGTTGTTCAGGTTGTCCTGGGCAGGGAGACAAAACAACACACTTCAGTCCACTCCACTAAATGAAATTAGTTTATAATGCTGTTGAAACGGTCAAGTGGTATACTGGACGTACAAAGGCAGTTAGTGTTGGCAATGGGATTCATCAATATAAGAACAGAGGTACGAACAATCGCGCGGTTTAAGAAGACGTCATGAATCTGACGTAGACCTTTCTCAAGAGGAAATTTAAGAACAAACATTAGAAGATATTGGTGACTGTTTATTTCCTGCTTTCTTGTTTTCCTATCACCCCCTATTTCTTCAGATTGATCCGGTTGTTTACTTCTTGTAACTTTGCTTCTGTTAATTCATTCTTTCATTATTTTTATTAGCTTCTTAAGGACAGCAGAACCAGCAGTAAGTATAAAAAATATGTAACTTTTTTTTTAACTTTTAACAAATCCCAGTAAGCAAAGTAAGAGACAGTTACTGTACATGAAACTGTATTATTATCTAATTGAGGAATCATTTCCTTATTACAATACATGTCTGACCTCAGTTTGACATCTGGTTTCATGAATTGGCAGTGACTTTGGACCTGATCTGGTTTCTGTAAATGACTTTGGACCCAAGATGGTCTTAGCGTCTGTGGACGTCAGAGAATGTGTGCATCAAGTTTGCAAAAATGTGATGTCAGGTCCACAGTGGCACCCTGTGTGAGGGTGCAGGTCCAGTATGCTTCCTACCAGTTTCTCATCCATCATGTTTCCCCAGTTGATGCTGGGCTTCCCCTCAGTGCGGGTCAGGTGGTAGATACGGTCCATGTCCTCTTTCAGCTTCATCACTTTCTCACGCAGCTGCTTCATGCTGAACACACACACACACACACACACACACACACAAGATAATACAATGTATTATTTTTTGGTTCATTAAATTTAGCATGACAAGATAACAAAGCTTCTATGTGTACAAATGATTATATTTCTTTCTGAACTTGTATTCTGACTAAAAGAACCATGAGCTCTTCTAACAGTCATATTATACCACAATGTAAATTCTTATATAAAAGCTGGCACACTTTCTCTTTCAACACAAATATTTATTCTCAATAAATATATTTAAATATATTTAAATTCTCAAATAGTGGTTTAATTACGTAGAGGGAAACAGACCTTTATTTCTCATTCCCTCTGTTCCCCAGTTAATGCAAACGCAACATTTCCTCCATGTTTAAATACAGTCTAATGTATATATACATCAATGCAGTCATATCAGGCATTCCAATTTGCCTTTTTCCCTGAATCATGTTAAACTACCAAGAATGAAACTCAACACTTCCTCCAGAATTTTCACAATTAAAGATTTGCATCCTTCCCTTTTAAATCTTTTAATGTGAAAGAAAGTGTTTTGCTTGTTTTTTTTACCCAGCCTTTATTAGAGACCAGCCTTTATGTGTTCGTGCTGGCCACGTCTCGGCTATTATTTGAGATCTCTTATTTAAATACCAGCTTTTATATGAGAATTCACAGTATTTCCAATCGCCTCTATTTTTCTGTTGCTGCTAAGCTATCGTCAATGAAACTTAACATTTCCTGAAGAAATTTTCACATTAATTCAAGTTTCATTGACGGTAGCTTAGCGATTACAAAAAATGGCAAAATAGAAGCAATTAGAAGTATTTAGCAAATGAAAACAGTATTTCTGTTTGAGAAGATGAACTGAGAGCAGCAGAGGTCTGACTCTTCTGGATATTGTAGTTTAGATATTTTCTAACTCACTCCATTTCTATCATCTCAGCCTGCGGATGCTTGAGGTGCTTGGCGTTGATGGCGTCCTCATCCAGGCTGTTGAGCAGGTCCAGAGAGTTGAGGATTCTCTTGTTGGTGTCCTCCTGATAGAGGGGCTGCTTCCCCTCATTGATCTTACTCACATCCTGCAGAAAAACACATTGGACGTAAGAAAGTCAATCAGACAAACAGTGCTGAGCCACAAATTTTTATATAGAAAAAGTATTTTTTATTCATAAAGGTTGGAAAATCATCTGTGCATCTGTCAGAATGAACAGGTCTCTGAGGCCTTTGGGAGACGTTGTTATCAGGTTGTACCTTGTTGAGGTTCTGCTCGATGTCATAGCTGTTCTTCTCCACTTTATCAGCATTCTTCTGCAGCTTGTCGATCAGAGCGCTCAGTTCTGTGGACGGAGCGCTGGAAGACAAACACAGAAGGTGAGTGGAGACACTGTCTGTTATATCCTCTACTGTTTCCCACCTTATTTATCATCACAGACAACCGCCGTATTTAATGAGTATGATACATCGTCTCCCTAGTGGCTTGCGTCAATATCTGGACATGCATTCTCTCTCAGTTAAACTTTCATTCATATCATATTAATAAGTTAAAGGGGACATATCATGCTCATTTTCAGGTTCATTCTAGTCTATTTAGAGTTTCTCCAGAACATGCTTACATGCTTTAATGTTAAAAAAAACACATTATTTTTCTCATTCTGTTTGTCTGAATATCCCTGTATTCCTCTGTCTGAAATGCTCCGTTTTAGCGCTTGTCTCTTTAAGACCTCCTCCAGAAATAGCCCAGTCTGCTCTGATTGGCTTGCGAGAAACATATGGTGCACCTTTGCAAAAGTAGTTCTCAAGCTGTGGGCGGTTATATTCTAAGGAGCAATGGAAGTGACATAGGAAGGGGAGCCATATCTGAACGGCTTGTTGAATCACACGTTTTCTAATCTAGACAGCCCACAACAAACTGACGGGGTTGTCTGATTTCACAGTTTATGGGTTGGTAGGAACTCCAGATACCCAAATGTACTCTATATGTACAGGCACTGAAGAAGTGAGTTTTTCATGATATGTCCCCTTTAAGTTTATAATCCTAATATTTGTTTAACCAGGACATTCAGATCAAGCAGCGTATGGAAAATAAGGTATCAGATGAAGTACGCTACAGCTGATATTTCAATGTGTCAGATACATATTTAGTCAATATTATTTAAATATAAGATATCAGATCGGACTGGGTATCAGCAGATAACCAATGTTAAAGGACTCTAATCAGGATTGGGGCCAAAAAAAAACCCTGATTGGAACAATATATTAATACACAGCTAAGTTGATGGCGATCTGGACGGTAAAAGATGTTGCATGGACAAACCAAACTGACATATTGTAACTCTTAGACCTTACTGCAGGCGGGCTAAAATGCGTTATGGTACGCGTCCACAAGGGCGTTTTTTTATCACGAGAGATCGCCTCACTTCCCAGCATTGGACACTTGATGGGCTACCATTAGACACAATGCACTTGGCTCCCGATTGGACGAACGTTTTCCCTCCGTGGGCCGCTGCTCCCGGCTTTCAAACCGGAACAAACATGGCGGCTCATTTGGCAACTTTCTTCTCTTATAATCACGAAAATAGTTCACCGAAATGTGTTTCTGAAAAGATGTTATGCAAGAAATAAGCCTTTATTTTAGATCGACAACGGTTAGTTTAAAAGTTTCCAGAGGCCGCGAGTCACATCGGACGCCCGTGATTTGCATAAAGAAGCCTATACATCAACTTTATGCAAATAAGGAGCTGGCGACGCCATGCTCCGTCTCTTGAATCGCGCCACCACGCTACCAGAATGCATTGCACGGCTGCTTACATAGACAATGAATGGGAAGCGTGGAAAGGACGGAGGCTGTGGACACGGACCATTACTGACCCAAGTCTGTCCCGATTTACACTGTTATGATCTACCTAAACAAGCACACCCCCGTATAGCTATGAGCTAGTTTTATAGCTTCTAATGAGCCATAATGTGACCGCTTCTATTCAACACTGTATTGCCTCTGGGATCTTCATGCCAAGAAGATGACTCAGAGCTTTAGTCATAACAACACACACCAGTGCCAGAACTGGATCTGACTGACTGGATGAAAATGAACATTATAATAGCCTATATAACATGGCATAACTGAAAACAGAAGAATTCATTTGTATGCACAGTCACACTGTTGCCATACTGTCAAAAAGCGACCGACAAACAACGTATCAGTCGGTAAGGACGCTGACAGGATTATAACACACAGTTGACATCACTCCTTAAAGTAAAGGAAACTCGTCCAGCAGGTTTTTGCAGCAGATGCATCTAGTTCAGTCACTGTGACCATGATCACTCACTGTAATGTGTGTCAAATGCTTGTGTGAAGTAGGCATTGTATCACTCATAGTGTTAATGTGGAGCACTGGAACCAGCCTTCTGTTACAGTAGATCACCTTCACTACTGTCTTTATGTATTTCTTTAAAGGTCCCATATTGTAAAAAGTGAGATTTTCATGTCTTTTACATTGTAAAGCAGGTTTAAGTGCTATATAAATACTGTGAAAGTATCAAAACACTCAACCCACGGAGAAACACACACAGTCCGTGTTCAGAAACTGTGCGTTTGAAACAAGCCGTTAGGATTTCTGTCCATTTGTGATGTCACAAATCTACAATATTTAGACCATTTCACAGTTTTTAAACATAAACATACTAAATGTGTCCCAGTTTATTTCCAGTTGCAGTGTATGTGAATGACATCAGCTGACAGGATGTGAACATGGACCCAAGCTGTTTCTTAGCAACGCAATTCTGTTGCCATTCTAATGAAATGCACGAAAACGGAGCATTTCTTGAACATTAAAGCATGTAAACATGTTCTAGTAGAAACCCAAAATACAAGCATGAACCTGAAAATGAGCATGATATGTCCCCTTTAATTGCCAACGTCAAGAGCAGTTTTGCACTAGAACCTGGCTGCTATAAAAAAACATGGCTGATGTCTCTGTATTTATGTCGACTGATAAGTGACAAGCAAGTCAGAAATACCCAAAATGTGTTTTCAGTGTCTCCATTTCACAGTTTGTCCACCAGAGAGCACTGACACAATTATTTTTTTGCTGTTGTGTGGGGGTGTGCAGAGTCAGTTGTGTGTTTATTTGTGCTTTAGAATCTTAACCGCCGTCAAATATCCTGTGTCAGCGGGCTCTATTTGGAAGTAGCTGTTAAGGGAATGGATTATTTCATATACATGTATCTACCCACATTTAATCATCAATAACCTTTCTATAACCTTTGTGCATTGCGTTTTGTTTATTTAAATAAATCCTTGGAGGAATTCCATTTAACAAATTACAGTGTCCCCCCCCCTTATGATGTCTTCACATGCACACCCACACCCATTCACCATTTGTACAGAAGTTGCATAACATCTACCGAATGCACACTAGACACTGACTTTAATTTCAAAGCCCCTGCTGGTTTTGAAATTAAATAATCTCAGAACATGTTTGAACTGGTACTGTAGAGTCGAGGCCCATCCAATGAAAAACACCCTGAGGGGGGTTTCTGTCTTGTTTTTTTGATGAATAAAATCGCTACTTTGTACAGAGCATGTGTAGGAAGAGATTCAGAACAGATGAAAACTAACCCTGCCTTGGTCTTTTTTTATTATTTAGCACTCCCACTGTGTTCAAAGACAATAGCCTTATATTACATAGCTGGTTCTTCTTGATTCCCAGAATACTGCTTTTAAATTATAATCCAAGTGTCTGAAAACAATGCTGCGATATACCTGCTCCACAATGTACTCTGTGCTCCAAACATGTTGTCACATAGTTTCCAGGGAGGCTCGCTGGCTCTAATTCAATGTTTTTGAGTGTGGTTATGTTGATTCTGGGAAGGAACTGGCATCGGAGCGTTGTAGCTTTGACAAACACAACTCAGATGTTTCCACGGGGAGAGGGTGAAATTAGAACCAGAGCACAAGCTCCAGCACTAAGTCATAGAGGGGTGTGGAGGCACCGCTGCTGTCAGTGAGTGTCGCAGCAAAAAACACGAGTCCTGCTCTGTCCCAGCTGCCTGCTCTCCATCCATATGTTGTAAGCCTACTGTACATATACACGGAGGGAGTATGAGACAATGGGCCCTTGGGGCTCATACTGGGAATGTTTCACGTGTCTTTGAGGTTGTTTTACATCTGTTTGTGGTTGTTCTGTGTGTCTTTGTGGAAGTTTTATGTCTCTTTGGGGTTGTTTTGTGTCTTTTTGTGCTTGTTTTACTTTTTTTTTGTGGCCGTATTATATCTCTAGGTGGCCCAGAGGCCCCCGCGACCGATTGGGCCCCTGAGCATGTTCCCAGTAGGCCCGTTCCATAGAGGAAATATAATCCAAATTATAGTTCCTCCTCTTATACTTTCTCTTACCCAACTTTCTATAAAGAGAAACCTTGTAACAGGCCTAAACTAGCATTTCACCTTATTATTGTTTGGGTGCAACGGTAAGCACTAATCCCTCGCAGCTTTGAGGCTTTGGGAATCTAGCCATCTTTAGATCTCGTGCTTCGACTTGAAACTGTCGTTGAGGTCTTGGCTCACACACTTAACAGGTTGACAGATACCTGAGAGATCACTGCTTTCATGCGCCAACTTAAAAAGTGAATAAGACAAGCAGCAGGAAGAGAAATGAAGAGGGCAGAGCTGCATTATTAGGATTCCACCGTTGCCTGTTGGTGGTTAGCAGCAGGGTGCACAAGTTGTTCAGAGGTGATTATAAGAATGACTTATCTGTACTATGGCATCCTCATTGTCTCATTGCCAAGGTTGGAAATGAACTTTTTTTGTCCGCCAGCCACTCAATAGATCACTTGGTGGCTGGTGAGTGAAGTAAAATGTAGCAGCCGCTTGCATATTTTACCAGCGTTTGGGTGGTGGCTGGTGCTAATTTCCAATCCTGCCGACCAATACGAGCACAAAAATGCAAATAAATCACTTTTTTTGGTATGGACTTCTTAAATTTTTTAGATATTATGTATCTTTACTTTTGCTCTGTATTTATTGTTATGCACCAAAAAACACCAAGACAAATTCCTTGCAAACCTGCTTGGCAATAAAACTGTTTCTAATTCCTTACACAGGCGTAAGATAGAGCATTCTTTTCCTCTAGATGATGGGTGTGACAGTGGGAGGTGTAACACACCTTACACTGGAGAATTACTCCTTGAAAAACAGATTAGTTGATCTTTTGGTACTCTACACCAGAGGGTGTTATTTTTGAGGCCCCTGAACTCCCCTAACAGCCTATACCTGCTGAGTGACAGGGAGCATTATGCTCTCTACTGTCTTTAAAGGCATTCCTCCAGTCCTTCCAGAGAAAAGTGGGACATTTGGTTGGAATGAAATGAGCAGGATAGGGATAATAATAAATTAATAAACCAACTTAAGCAATCAATACCCACTTTTATCATTTCCAGGGTGTAAAACCAGCCTGAACCAGTAAGATAGGGAATGGGCTTGGTGGGAGAGGCTGCAAGCCATTCCTCACACATTGTCTTTCTAAAGGAGGACAACCCAAAGACTTATCAAACCAGTTACTACAACTTTACTGCACAGCCTATCAAGCAACCACACCCTCTCTTGAGTTAAAGCACACATTATGCAATCTAATCTGCAACCTCTCTTTTTTCCTGTTTTGTACTCAGATCACACACAGAGACACCAGATCATTGGCATTAAAGTTACATCCTAATAATTCACAATAATAAAAGTTGATTAAAAGGATCTGAAGTTGTGCAACAGACAGGACAGTTTTATTTGGCAAACAGTCAAACCTTCAAAGCAAGTTATAGTCCACGACAGGCTATAAACGCCCCCACACGATCAATTCTCCTGTTGCATGTCCAGCATATGCACCATACTACGTTACCAAAACTACTAAATAAAAATGACTTCATCCGTACGCTAAATAAACCACGGTTTATATCAAACTTGAGGTGTTTTGTGAATAAATACGATATGGTGTTTAATTCGGCATACCTAGTATACATTATATTCAAGTATTATTTATGTAATAGGTTACTTTTCACACTATTCTCTACACAAACTACGGTGTGTTTTGGTGGCAAGGTCACTTTAAATAGGCGTTATTGTGTATGACGTTTGGCAGTAGAGGTAACGTTACCTGCTGGAGCTAGTTAGCCAACTACACAGACTAGTTCCGGAGGATTCAAACACCGATAAATGAGGCCAGTTTTAAAAAGAAAGTACCCTAAGTAGACTAGACTACTTACCCTGATGTCGGCGTCGTTATAGTGGTGGACTTGGTCTTCCTCCTGAACATGTTGACAGGTCACCTGTCAGCGGCTTCCGACAGGTAAAACAATCCCAGTACAGGACAGGTGAGCCTCAGCTGTGTGTGTGTGTGAGTCCTCTGCTCGTTCAACTGCTCCTAGTGTGAGTGTGTGAGTCCACACAGCCTTCTCAATGTCAGAGCTTCCACTCCCACAGACACTGCACCAGCCTTCACTTTTAGTTTACACACACACACACACACACACACACACACACACACACACCCAGCATGTCTTGTTGTAGCCTACCTGTCAGCCAGATGAGGACAGGTGGGGCCACAAGAGTCAGGCCACGCCCTTCAGCTAGCCTCCCAGGTATTCACACACACACACACACACACACACACACACACAAACACACATTACTTAATGCAAATATAGTCCAAGGTGTTAAAATACACACTGCATCTGACAATTATAACTACTTTACACAATAAGATGTCCAGAAAAAGAAAGAAAGAAAACAGTAACTGTTGTCACTAAACTAGGCCTATATATATTGCACAATATTGTGGCTCAAAAACAAACAGAAGAAACACAAAACTATGTAAAACAGGGCGTGACAACACATGTTATGTGTTTAGGAAAAACATTGTGTCTGTTTGTGCAGTAATAAATGTGTTTTATTGTAACAGTAACAGATGGAGTTATCTCTACAGAGTGCACACAGTGAAAGAGTAGGACATGGTGCCGTGTATCATTTAATAGACCACAGATCAACTATGAAATCCTTTGTAGCTGCCGCGGGGGTGTGTGTGTGTGGCCACACTGGCTGAACCAGTCAGACTCGACAGTGTCCTGCTCCTATACTACGTGGATGTGTGTCTCAGTCAGTGAAGGTGTGTGTCAGTGATACTACTGCTGTACGACTCTCCACAGGATTTCCAGGTGAACTATTTCCTAACTGAAATAGAAAGTATCAAACTAGATTGACGTGACAACTCAGCTGCACTGTGACTTCACACTTAACCTTGACTAGTTTGGTGATTTTAGCTGGTGCCCTTGGCATCACAGTCAGTTCCACCACCACCAATCACTGTGTTCATACACTCACACAGAAACTGCATAGCTTCATGTCTCTGAGATCAGGCTTCTAGAAGTGATTCACTCCATATTTAGGACTGTCTGAGTTAATGTGATAATAACGTGTTTAAGCTGAAGTAGGCGAGATTGGAGCAAATATGATTAAAAAAAGTTATTTTTATAAAACGGTTGCTATATCGTGACAGTAGTACATGAAACAGGTAATCTGAAAAAAAATCATGTCCCTCTGAGTCCTCTGGGGCTCCTAACGGCATCTGTAATATTTCACATACCGGAGGAAAACAAGCAGTAAGAGCTGATGTGAGGTCCGCTGTCCAGCTGCCGTCTACGAGTGCCGGCTGTCAATCACTCACGAACTCCGACCAAACGGTCAAACTAGGCAGCGCTGATCAAATATGAATCAATATTATGTCTTAAATGCCTATTTCTCTCAGAATCATCTTGTAGTGTACGGTTTAGCTGTAAAATTAGAAAGTTTGTGACCCGGCAGCCATGTTGAGGTCTGTTGAGGAAGTACCAAACACCGCCCACCAGCCGGAGAACAGCCAATAGGAACGCTCTCTCATTGAAATGACCTGCGATTGGTTAAAGTCTCCCGTCACGGGCTAGATTTGTTTTCTAAAGCCTGAAAACAGAGCCATGAGGAGCTGCAGAAGTCTAATTTTCTCCCAGAGCACTCAAATTACAATATGCTGAAAGGTTATTATTGACTTTTTGCCCAATGATGCCAGAAACATACTGCCTACTGAAGCTTTAACGCAAATTAATTTTAACGCATTAACGCAACTTGCGATTTTTTAGGTTGTAGCGGGCTCAGTTTTAAAGCTAGAGTGAAGATACTGGTATCATACGAAACTAGAAAATGTCATGCTAGCTTGTCGGGAAGAACAAAGAAATAACGTTCCAAACTTGCACTAAATTTTGACGAGGAAAAACTGGCAATTTTTCAAAGGGCTCCCCTTGACCTCCGACCTCAAAATATGTGGATCAAAATAGGTTCTCTGGGTACCCATGAGTCTCCCCTTTACAGACATGCCCACTTTATGATAATCACATACAGTTTGGGGCAAGTCGTAGTCAAGTCAGCACACTGACACACTGACAGCTGTTGTTGCCTGTTGGGCTGCAGTTTGCCATGTTATGATTTGAGCATATTGTTTTATGCTAAATGCAGTACCTGTGAGGGTTTCTGGACAATATCTGTCATTGTTTTGTGTTGGTAATTGATTACCTATAATAAATATATACATACATTTGCATAAAGCAGCATATTTGCCCACTCCCATGTTGATAAGAGTATTAAATACTTGACAAATCTCCCTTTAAGGTACATTTTGAACAGATAAAAAATTATTCCTGATCATAATTAACTATTTCAATGGATTGACAGCCCTACTTCATATTAAATGAAACTTACAAAAACCTGCTTTAAAAGAGTGTAGACCACTGTGCAGTGTCTTCATGTCTGATAACCCTTTAAACCTAATTTCCAGGTTTGTGTCCTTGTGTTGTTTTGTTGGAGAGCTATTGACAGTCTGAACATGGCCTTGTGTTTTAAATTCATGACAATTAAAAACACTTGAATGTAGACCTGGTGTGTGCGAACACAATGAATTTGAGTCCCTTCCTAACTTAGAGCTTTCTAAGGACTCTCTAGAGTGGAGTTTTCCTCGAACGGTGTCATTCTTTCCATCCCTCCAGTGAAATGAAACAGTGTCATTCAACATCTGGGCTGACAGCCATGACCTCTCAACCATGGAAGGAAAGACTGTTATCAGCTGGGAGGAAGAGCCGGAACAACCAACCACGGATGTAACCCCAAACAATGGTGTGTGTGTGTGTTTCCATGTTCCCATGTCTAGTTTTGGAAATCGAGTACACAGTAAAGTCTTGAGTTCTATCTTTTCCCATGACAACTTTTCTCCTCCTTTGCTTGTCACATGCAAACAGCAAAAACTTTCTGGCAGGTGTCAAATGGGAATAATATTGCAAGTGTTTCAGTGTTAAACCTCTCCCGTGTGCCAAACGTGTAGGAGAACTACGCAAAAACATGAAAACGCGAATGTCCCTCTCTAGAGCCAGCGTTTGGTTTGTCCGTTCTGGGCTACTGGAGAAACATGGAGGCTGACTACTGTAGAGACGACCTGCTCCATATGTAGATATAAACGGCTCATTCTAAGGTAACGAAAACACGACAAATCTTATTTTCACGTGGTTATACACGAAAGAAAACATACTTATTACCTCCGCCAAGGTCAAAGGCCTTAAGGGGGTTATGTTTTCACTGGTGATGATTTGTCTGTTTGTCTGTTTGTCTGTTAGCAGGATTACTCCAAACGTTTGCGATGGATGTGAATAACAATTTATGGAGGGGTGTGGTGTAGCACAATGAACAATCCATTCGATTTTGGTGGCAATCCGGATCATGATCTGGATTCAGGAATTTTTTTAAGAATTCCGATCAGCCTGAGCATTAAGACCACAGGGTATAACACATGCGCAGTGTAACTGATGACGTGTTGATGACGCGTGACCCCGCCTCCTTCCTCCTTCTGAGAGCAGAGAGATACGTGTGTGGATGTGTGGCGAGACTTTGAGGTGCGGGAGCTGCTGGCCGTCCGCGTTGAGAAAGAAAAAAGCAGTAGATGACGGGATGAGAGACAACATAGTGTAACGTTATACAGACATAACAAGGCTGCCGAATGAGAGGGCACCGAGAGGCATCCACCGATACGTTACACAGAAACACACCGTGTTAATAATAAGCCGACCAGCTCACGGTACCGCCAGCTGTGAGCTGTGATCTGTTTTTGAAGCGTGTTTGCACATTTTGTATTTGTAATGTTACCTTTTTAACTTTTTATCTCTCCAAATAAACATGTAAAAAGCCTGTTCTCTCTGTTATAAAGTACCAAACCTGGTCCTAGTTCATTACATTATCAAGCAATTAGCAAACTAAATGAAATATAATCAAATTTTATTACATTTAGCTCTAAGATTATCCAACAGTTACCACATGCCCAGCAGAAAAAACTTCAGTAGGTCTACTATATGAAGCAAATCTTTGCTGGGATGGTAGAGTGAGTGAAATATACATTTCAGTCAGGCACCTTGGCAGAGGTGTGTGCTCTCTGAGTGCTATTCTAGTTAAAATTGTATTCCATTTCTGCCAATAGACCCCCCTAATTGTTACACACTGGTCCTTTAAAGAAGGCTGCTTGTTCTAAGTGAATTACAGTCTATTGAAATGACTCTTCATGTGGTCCATGTTCACAGGGAAATTGTATTCAAAGTGTGAGGGTGACTTTATGTGTCTGACTCTTTGAATCAGTTTGCTGCGTGCTGCCAGCAGCTATATTTAACAGCCCCTTCTCACTCTTGCCATCGTTTGTGCATTATAGTAAGTCAGTGACCCCAGAGTTCAAGATAGTTTGACCTTTGATTTCAGAGCGGCTCGAGTTTAAAGAAGTCCAAACCAAGCGACAAACACCACCTGACTCACTGCTTGACTGGTAAGTGTCTCAGCCTTCTTCTTTGCTCATTCCATCACCTCCAGCCACGCTACTTCCCTCTAATTTGGATAAATTTGGATTTTCTGGCAGAAGGTGACATTGAGATTTCAAATCAAACTCCAGGACCTGGTACTTACTGCTACTACATGGGATTTATTTGTTGATCCATTATCTGGATAATGTAATATTAATAAGTGTTCTTATTCTGCTCGTATTCTGATCAGATCTCAATGTGCAAATTAGGTAGGTGCAGCTGACAGACTTTTTAAGAAACGTAGTGTGTCTCAAGTGATGTGGGATGTACTCTCACTACTTTTAAATTTGGTGCAATCTGGACATGCGACACATTCAATATTAATAAACTTTGAATAAAGAATCGAAGCGGCGGGGCTTCGGGGCTCTGCAGTGCAGCGTGTCGTCACACCACTCATTGAATCCAAAGCAAGCGACTAATACACTTATACAATTACCTCCGCTAAGTGTATTTCTCCGATGTTGCAGCCAGTAGCCTACTACTTGGTTGTTTTTTTCCCCCCGTGACTAAGACTGTATTTCCCCACTGTAAGACTTGATAAACGCCAGCAAAATACCTCTCCTAATTAAATCCATGCTCTACTTTATAACAAATATCAAAGCAAGTGACTAATACGCCTATTTGGAAATTACCTATTTGGAAGTGTATTTCACCAATGTTTCTGACTGCAATCAGTCACATCTGGGACGACTGTGGCTCAGAGGGTAGAGCAGTTTGTCAACCATTCAGCTCCAGTCACATGTCGATGTGTCCTTGAGCAAGACACTTAACCCCAAATTGCACCCGAAGGCATAGCCATCGGTGTGGGAATGAGTATTTAGATTAGATCCTGATGGGCAGGTTGGCACCTTGCAGGGCAGCCTCTGCCATCAGTGTATGAATGTGTGTGTGAATGGGTGAATGCTGACATGTAGTGTAAAGCGCTTTGAGTGGTCGGAAGACTAGAAAGGAGCTTTATAAATGCAAGTCCATTTACCATCTAAATGTCATAATAAATCTACAGAGTTAGTCTTGGGCCTTTTAGTTGGGGTCCCAAGGCCCAGGTTGCCTGCATATCTTGCTGGTAAAGTCTGCCCCTGGTGTCTTCTCAAGAACACAGAGATCAAGCAGCAACACCACCGGCCAAGCAATCAGCCCGTTCTGAACAGGCATCTATTGAACGGGCACTGTGCTTAGTTTATTTGAATGAAGCCAGTCCGTCAACACAGCAACACAACGTGATGTCATCCTCAAGGCGCTGCGTTGGCCAATGAAATACATGAACCTTCTCTCAGTAGTGGTCCTTTGAGAGCCTTCGGAAGCAATACTGCTGAATGGCTCTACTTCTTTCTCCTTCGTAGAGGAGGAGCTCATTTGAAGCCTTTTGACGGACAACTTGAGATACAAGGAACAAGTGGAGTTAGCTGACCTTTCAACTTGTTGGATGGGTTTTTTAAAGAATGTGATCAAACAGATGTCATTTACACCTCCATTAGATCTGATTACAATGTCTGACAACACTGACTATGATACGTTCTGCGTACATAATACACCTGCGCTAGCAGGCGTTTTTCCTGATCCAGATAAGATTTTTGGATACTGATCACATGTTAATACCAGGAGGAAATAGTGTCTCTTTTTCAAAACTTTCCTTCTACATGAAATCCGAGATGGCACATGCAGCTGATGTGACACTACATCAGCGGATGAAATTCTACATTAGAAAAATAACCAAACCCTAACCAGACCCAAGCCTGAAGCTCTGCGCAACAAAATGGTCCAATGAATATGCATGAGAACAGAATGAGGTGGGAAAAGCAGGCAGAGGAAAGACAACTTTGTAGAATACATTTCTGACGGTTTTCCTCCTAATCCAGCTGAAGGACAATAACATCTGCTGAGTGAATGACGTATGCAGACAAAAATGTATTGTCTCATCCGTGGATATGGTTGTAATTTGGTAATGAGGGTGTAGTGCAGTGATTTGAAGATAGACGGCATTCCCAAAGGCAGGTAGTTCATAGAGAGAATATACACTCGCTGGCCACTTTATTAGGTACAAGGTTTACCTAACAAAGTGGCCGGTTCTAATACTAGGTGGTCTTCTGCTGCTGTAGCCCATCTGTTTCAAGGTTGGATGTGTTGTGCGTTCAGAGATGGTATTCTGCATACCTTGGTTGTAACGAGTGGTAATTTGAGTTACTGTTGCCTTTCTATCATCTCCAACCACTCTGCCCATTCTCCTCTGACCTCTGACATCAACAAGGCATTTCCATCCACACAACTGCCGCTCACTGGATATGTTCTCTTGTTCGGACCATTCTCTGTAAACCCTAGAGATGGTTGTGCGTGAAAATCCCAGTAGATCAGCAGTTTTTGAAATACTCAGACCAGCCCGTCTGGCACCAACAACCACACCACGTTCAAAGACACTCAAATCCCCTTTCTTCCCCATTCTGATGCTCGGTTTGAACTTCAGCAAGTCGTCTTCACCACGTCTAGATGATGTAATGCATTGAGTTACTGCCATGTGATTGGCTGATTAGCTATTTGTGTTAACAAGCAATTGAACAGGTGTGCCTAATAAAGTGGACGGTGAGTGTATCTCAGATTTGACACAAGCAGCGAGAAACAGTCGGGATTAATCAGAGCAGCAGACAGTGTGCACGGGGTGAATTCACACCAGTTTGGTTTCATTATATGTGGCCGAGCTGTACTTATCTCACGTCATGTCATCAGAAGCTAACAGTGATATCTCGCAGCCCCCACCACTGACCCCATCATCACCGCATTCCTCTACTGATACAAGGCTGAGAGTCGATCAATGAAGGGTACCGCCCGTTCTCTGCTTAAACATTAACATCACGCCTCCCTGCAAACAGCTCATAATGCAACCTGAAACTACATTAAGTCAGTGGATGTAAAAGGAAACAACGCTCTGACTGGTAGATTGATTTATGAATGTGTCCATTTTATTTGGACTTCTGTAAAGGTTTTACACCAGTATTAAACCAATAATAATTAATTAACATCTTTTAACAATTCCCTTAAAATCTCCTTTAACTTTTTTTTTTATATTAAGACTGAGGTGAAATTGTATCCATAAGGTGAACTGTGTAAATGGTGCTCCTTGCCCTCAGTCTGCCCTTCCAGGCATGATAAATGGGTTTGACCCTTGGACCCTGATAGGGGCATTGGTGTAAAATAATCTTACTTTATACAGTGAAGTACAATCAAATCAGTGTTTAACAAGGTGAATACGATATGATTACATATATTTAATTTAGCTTTTATACGCAGAAGGTATCATTATGATTAAAAATCTCCTTTTCATATAAATATATGTCCAGGCCAAGATAGGAAGCAATAAAACAGGATTTATAGATTTAAGAAATGTAAAGAAGGCGACACAAAATAAATCAAAAAAATTAGCAATAAACATTAAAAAAAAATCATAAATGAAATCACAACCAAGAATTGGGTTTAAAGTTTTTTTCAGTATTTGACGTTCCTAAAAATGTAATATAATAACACTGAAATAACCCAGAGAATTATATGATGGTACAAGAATATATTTCATAGAATAGAAGATAGAAGTATAATCACAATTTGACAAAATAATCTTATCCCTTTCTAGTTTTTATTCTGATCTTTCAACCACATCTCAGGGTCTTCACCATGGATGAAATAAGATCATCATAATCAGATCAAGGACTACTCGGCTGCTAAACAGCTTCTTTCCCACAGCAATCAGACTGCTCAATCAGAGAATGTGAATTGCACTTAATACACTGTTCCTTTAAAAATATTGTACATTTTTCAATTATAACTATTTATTCTATTCTTAATTAATTCATTTATAGTTTTCACCAATTGTTTTGCACTGAATTACTGAGTGGTGGATGTGTGAAACACAATTTCGTTCTTATGTGGAGCATAAAAATGACAAATAAAGGAATCTTGAATCTTGAAATCTTGAAAAAAATATATATATTTGATGTTTTACAGATCACTGCCTTCTTCAGGATCAGAACAAAGACATTTAACCAGTGCAAACACTATGATATGCTTTCACAGGCTGAATAGAATTCCTCGTAACAAATACAACTGTTAGAGTGACCTTTCAATTCAGCCATGATTAGGTGTTAAGAACTCGAGTTTGAATATGGGGTTTATCTTTATCTTAAGTTGCTCTAGTTCTTCAGGTAATGCTAATGTAGCAGAGACGGTCTGTCTTTGTGTAAATGGTAAAGCGTTCCAACTGGGTGTAGTCGGGGAGGCTGATTCAGGTACTGTACCATGACTGGAATGTTTGGCTGGACTGTTGAGCTGGTATGGCAGCATTCTGATCGTGAGCACAGACATGGTTGAACCGTCGGGAGAGGCTGATACGCTGTCTGGGCTCAGGAAGACGCTGATGAAGTACAATACTTAAGAATGAGTTTAACACTAGCGTGCGTTTAATTTGCTGTTCCGGGGCAGGAGAGAGTAGTGAGACCTGAGAGCTGTACTTTAGTTTCCTGGATCACTAACTGCTGCTCTGCTCTTAACTCTGACCTGTGACCTCTGCGAAGGCAAGAGGCAACAAAAAGACAACTAGAATTAGAGGTGGTGGTAGAAGAAGCAGTAGAAGTAGAAATAAGAGATAGGATAAAAACTTTATTCATCCCAAGTCACTCAGTTGAGGGTGTCAGGGTTGAATGGCCTGCAGTGGTGGATACACTGTGTGGACCAAATCTCTCCTGCCCGTCAGTTATCTGTGACAGGGTTAGAAGCTGGATCGCTTCCACATACTGGACAAAACCCACATTGTTCTGAGTGCTGTGTCCAGCTAGCTAGCATAGTCTTTCCCCCTGTCGCAACCTGTGCATCTCTGTCCCTCCTTTGAGCCACATTCCCACTCCACCCAGGCCCCATTGCATTTCCTAGGAACTCTCTAGACTTGCCATTCTCCATCCATCCATTAGATGCCCTTAGACTTTCCCACCAGTCTTAGTCACCTGACTCTCACATGGGTCAATATCACCATAAAGTGCCTTTGAGACTTCCAGAGATTTTCCATTTAACTTCATATTTATTGTATTAAGTAGGCTGTTAGAAATGCATGTTGGTCAAACACCTGCACTTTTTATATATACTGGAAAAACAAAGTTTGGAAACTTGTGTTTGGTGGATTATTTCTCCATTGTTACAAAGCCTGTTTATTTACCTTCACAACGATGTCCAACTTATAAGGATCATGCATTTGTGGGATGAGCAGCACAGCTGATTATGTGGGTAGCGCCCAAGAATGGAGCATTTTGGCAAATTTTTCTTGGGCACCACCCACATAATCAGCTGTGCTGCTCATCCCACAAATGCATGATCCTTACAAGTTGGACATCATTGCGAAGGTAAATAAACAGGCTTTCCAACGATGTAAAATACAATGACCATTAGCATTGGAACAACAGAGAAATAATCCACCAAACACAAGTTTCCGAACTTTATTTTTCCAGTTTATTATGTGCAAGCAGAGAATGTACGAACAAACCGCAAAATATGTCCACCCTGTCATGGACAAATTCAGCGTAGAGTAAATACATTTTCATTGTTCCTGTTGCCTCTTCGCTCACCTACCTGCAACCCTACCCACTTTTTTGTGCGTAGTATGTGTGTGACATTAATTCATTGATATTATTTTCAAGTAGAACATTTGGCATCTCACAAACATAGCTGCCTGAGTGAACCGACATGGAAAGAGAAAGAGTTTTTTAATGTCCATAGCAACCCAGCCAAGTGAGTGACACC
The DNA here is from genome assembly GCA_916701665.1 of Sebastiscus tertius. Lineage (NCBI taxonomy): Eukaryota > Metazoa > Chordata > Actinopteri > Perciformes > Sebastidae > Sebastiscus > Sebastiscus tertius. Next base: position 9,404 of record CAKAOH010005532.1, on the reverse strand, counting down.
CTGGAAAGCAGGTATGCTGGGGGTGGTGTTAAAGTCGCAGTAATGGCCTACTACGTGCAGGTACGACACAGAGAAAACAGTGCATTCATGCCGTTGTTAGGATTGTACTCCACATTCCTCGGGGAGGTGTGATCTTGTTAACTCTAAGGTGTGCCTGGCTGTCACCAGGGTTTTATTACCTGGAGGAGGTGGGTTCACTGCTGCTGGTATGACAAGTATGACACATGCAGCTTTGGACACATTGTTGCCAAGGGTGGTGCCACATGAATGTTGTTTCATTGTGTACGGCTCTTCAGGAGGGCTACTCCTGGACATCCTGCAGGGTGTTCTTGTTGTACTACTCTGCCATACTTTACATTTTTTAACTCTGACTTTCCCTTTAACCTACTGCCTTGAGTAGCTTTAAAGTTAGAGACAAAGATTTGAAACCCACACAGGCTACAAAAATAAGAAGATATGGTGTCATTTGACACTGTGAGATAGAAAGTTATGATGAACCCATTCTATGATCAAACCAGCATGTTTGCTGGGTCAGTACCACACATGTGAGGAAGCACACAAACGGTGAATTGGCACAGGGTGTGGATGTCATTCCAGACTCACATTGCAGCTCAGGTGTGGCAAACACTGACTGAGTTTACTCAGAATCACAGTGTACAGAGAAAACCACAGAATAAAAACATAGTAGTAAAGTGCATTCTTGTTTTCTCCCACAAATTGTACTAATATATAATTAATTGTATTAATATTATAATATATATATATATATAAATTGTAATTTTTACTTTATTCATTTATCTTTTAACGAAACTTTTAATGACATGTGTCATGTGACAAATGTTCATACTTAATGTATCTGCAAAACACTCATAGACAATGCACTTTATTTGCTTTTCGACAATAAAACAGCAGTTTCTTTGAACTATTGTAGCAGGTGAAAGGTGTGTGCAGCAACAGCCTGTCAATGACAGGTGTGACCGACCCGTCAGGTTTGAAACACCATGCATTCTGTAGTCACACACAGATCCATGCAGGCATTCACACAAAACAATCACTCACTCATACTGACACAAAACTATGCCGAACCCTTTGCTGCTTAGCATTATTAGAATAGTCTGTAGGCAACCAGGCGACTCCACCCTGCCCTAAAAAAATGTGTGATCCACTTGGTGATCCTACCTGTGCTCAGGTGAGGACACATTTATCTCACAGTGACACGACATAGTAACACATGTGCTGAGAAGTGTCACATAAGTCTGAAGATGTTCTTTATGTTTCTTATTGTCAACAAATTCCATTAAAAACATCCCAAACCAACAATCTACAAACAGGTATCTGTGTGTATCAAAGCCTGATGTATCTTATTCCGATAACCTTCCTCACATTAATACATGAAACAAACTGAAATGTCATATTTCTATTATGTTTTTTTCACCTCTGACTGGAGCTCTTCCTAATTAAATAATCTTGTTGCACCCTCCTCTTCTGCCGTGGTTTTAATGGCACCCTACTGCCGAATTAGCGCCACCAGCTGTTTATCTTGAAGCGCTCGACACATTTGATGGAAACTTGGAATTCATTTGCATTTCGACAGGATTGGGAAGGTGGAAATGATTGAAGGTGGAGTGTTCAGCCGTGATACTTGCACTGTTAGCGACTGCTGCATTGTCACCATCTCACTGCTGAAAGTTATTTACACTGTAGGTTAATCATATAAAAGCATAGAATAATTCTTCAAAGCACATTTCGAAGAAGAGAACAATCTCTTTTTAGCTGTTTGAAGGTTTTTGCAGCTCATGATGAATCAAATTGTGTGTTGATGTGTGTGTGTTATAAATATTATAAATTAAAGGGACTGTTTGTAACTTCTTACAAGTATAAATCATTGCGGGTTGGTATCCCATGCGCACTCGCGCACTCAGCTACGCTGTTCAGACTCAGACTCCAACACAAAATACACGGAAGCACCAAAACCGCAAAGTTCTATCTAGTGAAGCCCGTCTGTTAAACAGTGTTGACTCTTCCTGCTTCAGCCTCCCGACCACAGTCAGAAGACACATGGGAGACCGTAACTTTGGTCTCCAGGGCCGTAGTCTCTGCTGTACTCAGCTCCGGTGTCTCCCCTGTTTCCTTCTGACCGTGGTCGGGAAGCCGAAGCAGGAAAACACAGTATCAGCATTGATTCATGGAGAGACCTTCGTCTGATCAGCTAACATTACTGCCAAGCAGCTGAAATATAGAATGATATTGTGGTTTTAGCTGACGTGTGTCGCTTCACTGTTTTGACCGTTGCTCGTTCATGTCTATGTAGAGCGAGCACAAGCTTGAGCGCGAGCAACAGGATGCTGACTTTCGTCGACTTAACGGCCACAGGTGTCGCTGTTAAAAAGCAATTTCTGATTCTTACATAGAGTCCCTTTAAATCAACCATTGTATACATTTTTTATGTAAAATCCATTTAAAACAAAAGCGAAATAAGGGAAAAACAGAGATGTTTTAAATAATCTATATGGAGACGTAAGGATGGATTTATGCAAAACAATCTCTGTAGTTTCAGGATATGGGAATATGCGTGTGTGTGTGTGTGTATGTGTGTGTGTGTGTGTGTGTGTATGTGAGGAAGCCCTGGGACCAGCAGTAGCTAATGCCCCCAAAACCCTGTCAAAGCCTCCCTGACAGGAAAATGCTGTTCTGTCTGTCCGGCCTGTAAGCCTTGCAGAGCCACCTCTGGTTACAGTCTGGGGGCCAAACCAACACCACACATGCTGCTATTATTACTATACTTGTGAAGACGTTGTGTTGTCTCTAACCATAAATCTGACCCTAACCCTTTTAGAGGAATAGTTAGAAATGCACTGATTCGCTCTGTTGCCGAGAGTTAGATGTTAAATGGTTGATACCACTCTCGTGTCTGTACGTTAAATATGAAGCTACAGCCAACCGCTTGTTAGCTTAGCTTAGCATAAAGGCTGGAAAACAGTGAGAAACCTTAGCCTGGCTCTGTAAGGAAGGTAACGGAATCCTAAGGCTAAAGGTGGAGACCAAAAACAGAGCTAAAAGACAGTGAATATGGATTTAGATTCACCAGGTTGACACAAATACCACTCCAAATGAGTGTTAATGTTGCTCTGTGTCTGCTGGATGTGTACATAAGCAACTGTTTGCTCACAGATTAGCCTAACAAGTCTATAGGGTGATATGTCAGATATTGTGTTTTCAGTTTGTTTTCAAGTTGGCAAAAAAAAAAAGAAAATTCAGGTTAGCTAAACTCTGGAAGAGAAAACAAAGGTGAACAGTAAAATGAAACTGTCTGGAGTAAACATTCAACAGAGTTTACAGACCCACTTCCTGTTTCAATCTTCAACCACCGTAGTTGTGCACATACAGTTTTCCAGTTCATTGAAATATTATCTTTCCACTTTCATGCTTTACCTAATGGCTTTGGATTAACTGTTGTTTTATCAACAACACATCTGATCGACGTGTTTCCTGCCCAGTCGGACTTCATTGCAACGATCTCAGTGATTACTTTGGTGAGAACAATATTATCTTAATCGATAGAGATTATGACAAAAATAAGACCTACGTACACCTGAAACCTGACAGTGTGTGAGCTGAAAGAACCACACCTCAAACTGGTATGTCATGGCAGCAGTGTGTGTGTGCGTGTGTGTGTGTGTGTGTGTGTGTGTGTGTGTGTGTGTGTGTGTGTGAGTGTGAACCTGCTTGGCCAGATCTAGACTTTTTTTTTTCTGAGTGATAATGTGATGTCTGACAGTCACTCACACAGAGAGAGGAGGACGCTTTCTCTGTCAGGCTGTCTCCTCCCCTCCCAGCCCCAAACCACAGGAGAGAAACTGTGCAGCCTCATCAACACTGTGTGCCAATACTGATCTTCATTGAACATGACTGCACTGCAATGGCACCTACAGAATGCACTATAAAAACAGGCAACGCCTGAGGTCAAAAGGTCATTTGTAATGTGAGGAGTAGAGCAGAAGCAAAGGAAGGAGGAAGAAGATGAGAGCCTGCTCTCCTGAACAGAATAAGAAGTGAAAATGAGTTATAAAATATGGAAATAATAATGCAGGTGCATTCATTCATGATTCAAACTGCGCTCCTGTTCTTTCTGACTACTATTGTCTTTCTTCGGCTATTCATGTTTACCAAAGAATGATTACGACTTATTTTACTGAACTCCTAACCTTTACTGTAGCATCACCAAAACACAAGACATATCAAAATGATCAGCTAATTTGCAAATATGACATAAACCCTCACCATGATGAAAAAATGTTTAGTAATTATATATATATATATATATATATATATATACATATATATGTATATATATATATACATACACTGTAAAATATAATAAGTTGGCTTTATTTAAAAAAAAGTATGCAAACTCATTGCCTCAGAAAAACTAAGTTAAGTAAGATAGTGAGTAATAACAACCTGTTTGTTCTGAGTGTGCAATATTTAAATTACATAGTACAACTAACATACACTTTTTAAGTTTTTGTAAAAGCACTGTGATAACTTATTTTTTTCATTTTGTGTGCACTGCTTGATACAAATTGAACCCTACTTAAATCAATCACTAACCACAACTCAATATTTTAAGTTCTACTCACTCACATTTTTCAGTTTCATTTAATTAAATTAAACAAACTAATTTCCTTGAACTGAAAGAATTCTACTATAACAATTACAATATTTAAATAATTTAGCTATAAACACATTGTGTAAACTATAATAATGCCCTATAAACAATAAATTGAGAACACTTATAGGTTGATTTAGTTGCATTACAACATTTATTTTCAAATGCCAAAAAATCATTCAAATCAAACAGTGAATATTGGACAGATCTGGGCTGAACAATAAACAAGTATATGACATTGCCATTATTTTAGCTGATTATTCCAATATTATTGTAAATATTATCCAATTTAAAATTTGCATTTGCTTGTTCTGTAGTTTAACTCTTATGTAATAACCTCACAATAAAATGATAAATAAATAAATAATAATAATAAAATAAAATGATGACTGCTCTCCATCCTTTTTTGTATCTAATATGTATTTTGAAACTAATTTTAAACTGTCCATATATATATATATATATAGTCCTCCCTTCACTGGCTCCCAATAAACCATCAAATCATCTACAAGATACTCCTCCTGGTCTTCAAAGCAATAAACTGTACCGGTCCCACCTACCTACAGGAGCTCCTCACCCCTCAATCCTCACCCCGGACACTCCAACCTCCTCTCCGTGCCACGGACAAAGCTGACATCCACGGGGGCATCGTGCCTTCTCGTCGCTGGGGCCACGTCTGTGGAACCAGCTCCCAGGAACAATCAGGGCCTCAGACTCACTTGCTGTTTTTAAATCTAATCTTAAAACTCACCTGTTCCTTTTAGCTTTCCCCTATAGGGTTTTATAATCACTATGATTTCATAGGATTTTTAGTTGCTTTTAACTTACATCAGGAAGTAATTTGTCTATGATTTTATTCGTCCTATCGAGACGCTTTTAATTCATATGTTTCTTGTGTAAATTGTCTTAATGTTGTCTGTGATTGTTTTGCCCTTATTGTAAAGCAACTTGAGATTTTTGCTGTATTTTGTGTGCTAAAGTGTGCTATATAAATTAAATTCATTATTATTATTATTATTATATACATATAATAGATAAACAATAGAAAATATATATATATATATTAAAAAAAATAAATACATATAATATAAATATATATAAAAAATATAAATATAATAATAAATAAATAAATAAATAAATAAATAAATAAATAAATATATATATATATATGCACCCTAATCTTTCACTCATTTTGGTTCCTTGATTTTATTTTGATGTTTTAGAAAGTAGGCTCCTGCTCGCTGTCCCACTAAGTCAATTGAAAATGCAACTTTTCCGTTACAGATCTTCATCATATGTGACGGCTGACTGACAAAGGTCTACGACTGAAATGTTGCATTTTCAGTATACTGACAGCATCTGGGAATACAGAACTATTTTAGGATCTGATTGTCTGACACACCTGTCGGTGCGTTAGATAACACTCCATTTGACTTTGTGAACATCATTATTGTGACGTGTTTTTGTCATCTCCTTCAGCAGTGCTGAACATGTGCTGATTTCCATTTGATAAGTTGAAGGTGAAGTGTTGAGACTTTCTACAACAGGTAGGATATTGTCCAGAAGAGGGTGCTACATGTCCAGCTGCCTGTCTGCCTGTGCTGATCACAGTAAGACACAGTACCACGCCACTTCACTTGTAAGCCTATTTAATGACCTCCAGGAGACCGTAGATTGACCTGATGAACTCATAGAGGATCTTTGATGAGTTGACATCGTCCAGGTAACACAAATATTATGAATTATGCCTCAACATAAACCTGTAGCAATGTTGCCAATAATAAATGTCACAATATAGTCCGTAACCATACAAATATAATCCTTTGTCAACTTCATTGGGAAGTTTTGTATCGCAAATCTAAATAATACACAAGTAATGTCACCTGAATAACCTCCCACAGTGACACTGCCAGGTGTAGGATCCATACAAAGTCCACTTTGGTCAAATGTATAGGAGGGCTTACTTACTTTTTTTTTAAAGTGACACAACTATGAGAATAAGAGCATGTGCATTGTTTTGTCGGTATCAGAGTGGGAAAGGGCAAAAGGGAAATGAGGATTATTGAAGAATCACAGTTTTGTCCAGAGGCCTCCTTTCGATGCTCGTCCGTCCCAGATGAAAAGTTGACAAATGTAAAGAAAACGTGGTGAAATCTGGTGCTGGTCCTAGATCTCACCGTGAGACACGTTTGTCTCATCATTATATATACAGTATATAAGATAAGATAAGATAAGACATTCCTTTATCAGTCCCACAGTGGGGAAATGTGCAATGTGCAGCAGCAAAGGGAATAGAGCAGAAACAAGAAGCATCAGTAAAAAAAGAAAAATCAAGATACATCACAGTGCAAAACGCAAAACAAAAGTAGACAGACATATCAAATATGAACAATTTAAATAGAAGGAAATATAAAAATAGGAACAATATTAACAAGGGGAATATTACAAATTGGAACAATATATACAGTATTGACAATAAAACAGGCCAATAACACAATTGCACAGGTGGAAATATGATACAGTGTATATATATATACAGCATATATACATACATATGCTGTATATATACACTGTATATTATGGCATGCCATTAAGGAAATATATATATATATATATATATATATATATAATGTGAAACTCTGAGAATATGGAATGAAATCCGACGTCATCAAGGTGCTGCTGCCATCTTGTGTTTTAGGTCATTATCCGTACAGATGTTGGTGCTGCTAGACGTGTGTGTCACTATGAGCGAGTCAGCAGGAAATCTAGTATCAGTAATCCTAAGTAAGGGAGGAGATAATTAACACCCTGGTGAATGTGTGTACCATGGGCCAAACTAATACTGATAAACATATTCAACTCCGTTCTACAGATGAAGAGTTTATTCACTTTTTCATCGTGGAAGACTAATGCAGATTTGAACTAGTTCACTAAAGTGTGAAAGATATTGACAGATTTGAACTTCCCGGACCAATAACTCATAAACGAAATGCTGTTAAAACACAAACGAGGGCTCTTTCTAACCGTAGTGAGGTAGACAACCAGCTACAAGCTCATTTTAATCAAAACGAGCTGGACACGACCGGCTGTGAGATGAGCAGTCAGGGATCGTCTACAAAGTGCAATGCAGATATAAAAAATATTCAATAACGTCACAATTATACAGTAGTGATACCAAAAAGTAACTATCTGTAGAACAGTATTGAATATGTTTACTAGTATTATTTTGGCCCATGGTACACACATTCACCAGGGTGTTAATTATCTCCTCATTACTTAGGATTACTGATACTAGATTTCGTGCTGACTCGCTCATAGTGACACACACGTCTAGCAGCACCAACATCTGTACGGATAATGACCCTAAAACACAAGATGGCAGCAGCACCTTGATGACGTCAGATTTCATTCCATATTCTCAGAGTTTCATTCGATATTCTCACATTTCATTCCATATATGTTTAGAGGGGACACGTCTCTTTGGTGGAACTGCTCATGAACAACCGAAGTGGGACGAGGAGCCCCGAGTACACAAGGATTTTATGTAAGGGGTCACAAGCCAAAACGTTTGGAACCCCACCGGGTTCATCTTTACCAATTCATTGTATTATATCAGTTCATTATATATCTTGTTTCTTAATCTGAAAAGTAACTATTATTAGTAACTACAGCTGGGAAATAGCAGTAGTAGTACAATATTTCCCTGTGAATTGTATACGTGGAGTAGAAGTATAAAGATGCATCAAATGGAAATACTCAACTAAAGTACAAGTACCCCAAAATGTTACTGATGTACACTTGAGTACATGTATTTAGTCCCTTTCCACATCTTGACACCACCTTGGTGTGTGTATATATGCTAAGCTCTGTGCTGCATTTTGAAAATGAGCATGTTGATGACATGTTTCTGCTTGCATATTTTTTTTGTAATCCCATCATAGCACGATGATTCACCCGACATTCATCGCACATCTGACATGCCTCCAAATTGGTGTCATACAGTCTGATACAGATTGCTACCAGGGTTTTATTAGACTCATTTTACTGTCTAACAGTGTATAGGCTGGACTAATGACCAACAAACTAGGCAAATCTATGACCTCTGACACCGTCTAACGCCGGATAGATAACTAAAATATATAATACTGTTGGGGTCAGTTTTTCAATCCAGCCAAATCGGTGAGTAGTTTTTTTTTAAAAGCCAGAACTATATAGATGTGTTCTTGTAATTAACAGGCTTTCTCTGCTCTCTTAGATCAGATGCTAGTCTCTTCATGCTCAAACTGATTATATGTAATCCTGTTGAATATTTATGAGCACTGGGGATAGACAGTTTTCTGAGCTACGCGGCACTCGGTTTAGTTTCATACACAGCCGGCCTGTGCAAATGTTGCCGCTCACATTGAATTTTTTGACACCGAATGAAAGAAATGCAATCAGATGAATAAAACCTGTGTTCAGTGGTATTCTAATCATTTACAGTGATAACAACTACAGCAGACTGAGGAACAGTTCCCCCCCCCCCCAGGCCATAAGACTCTTGAACATATAAATCATATGAATCTCACAAAAAGTGCAATAAACAAGTGCAATACTTCAATCAATGCAATATGTGCAATATAAAAAAAATAATAAATGCCTGTGCAATATTTTTTATAGTATCCAATCTCACTGCTTTTATAGTATCCAACCTCATATATATATATATATATATATATATATATATATATATATT
>CAKAOH010005531.1:3236-26066 GCA_916701665.1 Sebastiscus tertius | reverse complement strand
GCAGTGTCTAGGCTTTGGAGGGGAATCTTTTGTAGGAGCATGGCCGATATTCAGGCGAGGTGATGCTGCTGTGAAGTTAATTATACCCCTCTGGTTGGCATGCCAAAAAAAAAAAAGATGTCTTCCTTAAATGATCATTCAAAAAACACCAAAACCTGACTCCAACTCAAAGGACAAGAGAGAAACATAGAGGTAAATGAAAGTATATTCTGCAGCAGGTACGTCTAAAAAGCTCTTTTTTTATGGCCAACACTGAGGTTGTAGATGGACTTTGATGATTGACAGTGCCAGATTTCCCACAGTGCGAAGTCATTCACTCCTATTTATTTGATTTCTTCCTACTTTCTCACCCTCTCTTTCTCTCACTGCCTTTTTTTTTATAATACGCCACACATTTCCACTCTCCGCAGAGTGCCAAATGAGTCCACTCCGACACAATGAGCTCCATTGTCACAATAGGCTTTTCTCACTGTTTTATAGGTCCCATTAGAGGGGGGGGGCAATGCTTTTAAGTTGCTGAAGGAATGTAATAAGGCCCCGGCCGACAGTAAACATCCACATCTCGGGGCCACAGAGAAACATGAGACGGGGGGCTGCTTCGCCATCTCGGCCGAAGAGACCCGTTTCATTTGCATCGGCCGGAGAACAAAAGCGGTCACAGTTGGATGCGAATGGAGAGGAATGAGGTGGCTTCGTTTCAGAGCCAAGGAGATGGAGGAATAGAAAGCCTTTTAAAGAGAGAGGGGTGAGGGAGGAGAGACATGGTAGTGGGCCAATCAGTCCATTTCTGTTCCTCCCATACAGATGTAGCCATGGTAGCCAACCACTTTGTGCTGCACCACTAAGAGCTATTATTTGGATTCATTCAGATATCGCTCTGTTCTTGATTGCGCACCATTTCTGTTCAGTTGTATTTCAACATTTGATGGAGAGAAACCTACAGCAACTTACAAAAGGACGCATACAGAATATGTGTGGCGGCGTAATGGTTGTAAAGGTCAAGCTGCCACATCAGGATAAAGATGTTACCGAGTAATACTTTGTGTGTGTGTGTCCATCAAATGTCAAATTTTCTGTCAAATAGTCCTTGAACATTATCTACCTTGTCATTCATTGTATGCCACTTTGGAACAGAGATTCCTGTAAGTAGAAGTGAATATAAGTTAACCAGATAAAGCATAGATGCTCAAGCAGCCGTTGGTGTTCGGTGATGAACTTACTGAGAATTTAAATTAGCTTTACATATAATAGATAATCAATCACAGCAAACATTGTGCAGAGGAGGTGAACGTACAACAAATAGTTTGAAATGTCGTCTGACAGGAAGCTCTGACATCACAGATTTCAGCATTACACTCACTTACTCTACTGAAACTCAAACCTGAAGTCAAAGATGAAGATAATATGAGCTTTATATCTTATTTTTATCTTACTTTATACTTTATGACATCACAAGTTTGAGTTTTATCACTCTAGTTTTTGTTCATGCTGATATTTTTTGGACTTCTCTAGACCGTCGGAAGAACATTTATGAATTTTGAAAATGGATGTAGTTCCACTTTAAGGAGGCTGATGTTTGTCAGCTAAATCTAAAATCTTGGATGTTGCAGCATCCCACCAACACATTAATTCACCATCCAGAAGACAAATGATATCACGCTTGACTGCTATAACCTTAAAACTTGTTCTGAACTGAACTTCAAACTGTACTGTAACTTTCATCAAGGTACCACTATGTCCCCAGTGATAGATTACCTATCTCCAGCTTGTTTTAATACTCATATTTCAATGAAGGCACACTTGTTGCAACTCATAATGTAATAACTGTGCATAATGTAATAATTTATATGTAATAAAAGCTCATAATGTAATAATCAGCATAAGAAAACCATGAGCGCACAACATAATAACAGTTTTTGCACAATAATAATAATAATACATTATTACTATATGAGAAAAGTATTACATTATAAATAAATGTAAAAAAAATAATAAAATTAAATAAATAATTTAAAAAAATAAAAAGTTGAATAATGTAATAAATTCAGTGCGTAGTATAATAATTTGCTTTTTTTTCTAAAAAAAGGAATTTTCCTTTTTTCTTTTTTTGAGTACGGAAACGCCTCTGACATTCAACTAAATACATGATGCAAGAGGTATATTTGCTGTTAACCCAATGTTTATTTTGTAACGTGTACACAATTTTTTTTTTACAAGCAGAAACACAAGAACACACAGAAACATAATAACAAAGAGGATATCAAAAATTCAACATGTTCTGCAATAAAACATGCAAAATCACTGGAATAATCCTCTGAGCGTCTCAATGTGGAGGGTTTTAAGGGCCGAAATTAAATATAAATTTATGTATTTTTGTATTTTATTAAACCTTTATTTTACTAACACATTCTCTCTGAGATTTAAAATCTCTTTTTTCGAAGAAGTCCTGGCCAAGAGGGCAGCATAAAAAGTTTCACATAAAAGCACAAACGGCAAACTTAAAACAAAACAGCAAAATGATAAAAACAACGTAAGAAATTCTCACATAAAAGAGACAAGCAACAGACTTAAAACAAAACATGAAAAAAATGAATAATTATATAATTTAATGCTTGTCGTAAATAAATAAATCAAAAATTAAATGAGACTTTAAATATACAAATGTTATTTTTTGTGTATTTATTTATTCATTTACACTTATTTTTGGCTCTTAAAACCCTCCATATCTCGAGGCTGGATGCCATAGTTGCATTTCGAATAGCCCAGCTAGCGTTAATGGTGTCATTCTAGCAAGGAGCATCTCTGTAATGGCCTGCGCTTCTCCCCACAGAGCACTTTTCCATTGGAATCCTTTCCTCTTTATGCTCCAGGTATACAGGCCATGGGAGCTGTTGTGTAGAATAGCACTCCTGCCGAGCTCCATCACAACATCCTCTGATATTCCCACATGTAATCATAATTTCAACCAGAACCACGCTGACAGTCTTTTCCATTTAGAAAACAGCGGAGCAGAGAAACACCAGTCGGTTTTGCTCGTTGGGGTTTTATGTGTGTCCGTCGGGTTTGGAAGACGAGACTCCTGCTGATGTTGTCGTATGATTGGCTCAAATATGAACAGATACCTTGAGATGTAAGTGTGCCTATGGGTACCATGTTTGCGTGTCGTAGGTGTGTGTCTTCACATGTGCGATGTTTACATGCTGCAAATTGGCTACCCGTGCTCCTGTTTGTTGTGGCGCTGATGATTTCCCCGTGCTCTTATCTCATCTCATCAGTGTTTGCAATCACTCGTCGTATTTAGCAAGTAAATTATCTCCAACTCTAATTAGCACACTCGTTTGATCAATCGATATCTTGTTTAATCACACACAGAGCTACGACGTATGCAAACACAAAAATTACTTTTTTTTAATATTAGAATAATTACAAGTTTGTTTGTGTAACTCAGACAGCGCCCCCTACATCCTCCCTTTCATTCCTCTTTCCTCCCTCCTTCTTGACAACACACCTCGCCCCTCCTTTTCTGGGTCCACTAGATTACCGTGGCTGTGCCGCAGTCTTTTGGGACCTCTCTTCATTACCGGCCCTCCACAGGCCCCTCATCTCCACACGGCCCTCTTCATTTAGCCCTGGCTGAGAGCAAGGATTGGGCCAACCCCCCCCCCCCCCTCTTATCCAAGAATTTCAGCTTCCAATTAAAATGAAATGGAAAAGCGCCCCCCACCTTTTCCCCCACACTGCTCCCATGACGCTACAGATGAGCCCCCGCTCACCCCACCTGCTCAAACAAGGCAGCAAACAACGGCTGATCTGTGGAAAAAGACCCCTGTAATAACTCGCTGCAATGTGTACCAAGGCTTTGCTTTCCACTTAATTATTCATAGTTCAACATCATTCACCCTCATTCCCTCTTCTTCATTTCCTCCTTCGTCATGTTCAGTGTATTTAGAGCTGGAGGTCACAGCGTGTTAAAACATCCTATATAGAAAATGGATGAGATTCCTCGTGTGAATAGCCGCTCTCCATATATTAACTCCCAACGCTGCCGTTATTACTCGCTGATCACATTTGCATCACAGTAACTGTTGTGTTGTATAGTTCCGATGATAATTTGGCAGCGTAATTCATTGGCAGCCACTGTACTACTCAATAAGTCAGTGTGATTCTGACTCGCGTAATTGCAGGAGCGGCCACTGAAAATAATAATAACAAAAAAGCAAATGTATTTAATTGCAATCCAGATCCGAAACCGCGGACGCTCTCATTGAAATTCAAACACCCGCTATTATTTCAACGGGGGTAACTTTCGCTCACTGACCTTCACAGTTTGAAAGATGGATTAAACGTTCTGAGCAGTGGAAAGCAGACTGTCCTCCCACTTAATAAGCTCAAAATGATGATTAATCTGCGAAAAGCACCACAGAGCTCTTTTTAATGCATGGATAAAGACCCGGGATTCAGCTGGGACCTTCCGCTCAGCTGGGCTGCGCACTCAACCCCCAGGATTATCTGTTCAGAATCACCTCCCTCCACCTAAGCCAGGTGTCTGGGAAGGCATAATATCCCTTTTGAACTATTTTTTTTTTATGCACCAGACACCTCTAAAATCTGCTTTTAAACACCCCTTTGAAGTGCTATTCTCATGCAAAAATGCTATGCACATTTCTACTGTATTCAAACAACATTATTCACAGGGCTCGTAAGAGTAAGAAGTGCTCTGGACAAAAGCCGGTGACGATAACTCAATTCGCAGTAATTCCTACCCGTTTGAACCTCCGGCTCTCTGGTACAGGAGCGGTCTGCTCCAGTTGCGGCTGTTATTGATGAGGTTTGGAAAAAAGTCTCGGGCCTCTTCGTCCGCTTTGGGCCTTTGTTATTGACCTGGTGATTGATTTAAGCCCTCATAATTAGCAGGCCTAATTTAATTAAAGTGCAATTTAACGATACAGTGGGCAAAGGCAAAGGCAGCTGTGTCATTGATAGATCAGTCCAGGCCTGATATGAAACAGGCGCTGGCAGATGATGTATTCCGCACAAAGCAGGTCTCTCCCTGTCGGGGGCTCAGGGAACAAAAGAAGAGACGAAGATTGCAGTTGAGAGACAAATAGGGAGAATGAGCGGAGTAAAGAGAGAGACGGGCCTTTGTTTTTTCCAAATTTCAGCCCACAAACAGCGCTGTCCGCCTCTCGCCCCCACCCCTCCGCATCTCGCCGCCCTCCGTCCTGATGTGGACAAATGCAGCCTCACATCTCTTATCTAATTTGCTTAACAGCATTAGGAACCGGTCCCGTCCCTGTAATTTGCTTCAAGTAAATCCATGTCAGAGCCTGAACTTTTACGAGCTCGAAGCCACGTCTTTCCAAAACAAAACAAAGAGAGACAGATTTAGAGGCAGGAGATTTTTGTTGATTAAAAGTAGGTGCTGGGATGAGGAAGTTACATTCAACTTGGCCAACTGGGAATACAATATACCATGCTTATCATTGGCAGGGAAATATATAATTAAGAATGGAGATATTAATTAGAGCTGTCAAAGTTAATGCAATTTTAAAGCAGAAGTGAAGATACATCATATGAAACTAGAAAACCTAATGAATCCATTGGTACCAACCATGTCAGACTAGCTTGTCTCAAAGGAGGTTAAATAACGCTCCAAACTTATTCTAAATTTTGGCGAGGAAAAATGGTCATGGCCATTTTCAAAGGGGTCCCTTGACCTCTGACCTCAAGATATGTGAATGAAAATGGGTTCTATGGGTACCGACAAATCTCCCCTTTACAGACATGCCCACTTTATGATAATCACATGCAGTTTGGGGCAAGTCATAGTCAAGTCAGCACACTGACACACTGACAGCTGTTGTTGTCTGTTGGGCTGCAGGTTGCCATGTTATGATTTGAGCATATTTACCCACTCCCATGTTGATGAGAGTATTGAATATTTGTCAAATCTCCCTTTAAGGTACATTTTGAAAAAAACAAAACGTGCGATTAATTTGCGATTAATCGCGTTTAACTATGGACAATCATGCAATTAAATATTTGAATCGACTGACAGCTCTAACATTAATAAATGGAAACATAAAGCCTCACGCCCCCACTGGGGTCGGTTATCATTTATCTTTAATGATATTGTAATTGATATTGCTTTGGATTATTATCAAATTCTGGCTTTAGCTGCTGGAAAATCATTTGGGTGAGAAAAACGATTTAAAAAGCAAAGACCACCTTTATTATAAAACCAATAATCTTGTCATAAGTGACATCGTAGTTTATGTTTTTTTTTTTAAAATGAAAAAAAAAAAGTGTTTTCTGCCTCGCCATCTACAAGATGGATTTTTCCATATATTCCAATAAAGTGCTCCAATAATCATTAGCTGATTATGAGGCATTATGGCTATGAAAATGCTGCATTCATCAACCATGCTGAAGAAAGGACTGACAGGACTGTAGAGAAAGTCCAAAACTTTTCTGTCAGGATGGATGAGTGGAATCAAAAAGCTTGTTTCCTAAAAAAAACGTTTCCAATGCGGAACAGGTTCACGATACCCAACCCCGCTCCCCACTGTCCTAACCTAGCACAACAACTCATATTTGACTCCCCCTCGTCATCATCAAAAGGAATAGTACATCTAATGTGGAATGCGAGTGCTCTCCTTTGAACAAGGCTGGAGCCCATGGGTGCGGGGTGTGAAATATGAAAGACAACACATGTCCTCATCAGAGGACAGCCGCCGCCTCGGCTTCTCCCTTTGGCACACAAACATAGGACTGTAGTATCCTAACCTCACTCGCTCCGTCTCTCTCCCTCACAGACATACGAACCAGAGAGCTAGCAGGCACCGGGGTCACACCGCTTTGATTTTCTTCCAGATCTGCAATTTCCAGTCCAACAGGGAGCTAATAGTTTGCCAAACAAATGAAACATTCATTGAAAGAGTCCCCGATACACTACGCCATATATTCTGTGTACAACCCTGAATACAATGAATCATCATTGTATTGAAATCACCATTAGCTTACATCATCATGATGCTAAAGATCATAACAATATAAAGAAGATAAGAAAGAAGGCTAAAACGGGTTTTTGCCGCTTTGCTGACAACCATTAAGTGCCATTTAGGGAACTTGTGGGTAGGATGAAGGAGGTCATTATGACCCTTCATCTTCCACTAACCAGGTTAACTCTTCGCTCAGCCTTTTATAATGTTCCCCCATCCCCAACATAAATGTAAATAAGTGTCTCATAAGCTCAGTCATTGTGACGTATTAGTTGTTGTAATGGCGTTGGAGTCCGATGGGCTGGTGGGGAACGAAGGGTTAAGGATAGTAGAGAGAGAGACAGAGAGAGAGGGTTTGGCCGGGTCGTCGGGTGCAACAGTCATGTCCAATCTATTCACAGAGGCCATTTTGGAGCGTAATTTGGCCCCCGATGGCAGTTTCCTCTGAGGGCATGGATGTTGAGGGATAAAAGAGCTTCTGTAACACGCAGAATATTCTTGTCACCGCTATGACCAGGTCATCCTACACACACTGCATATGCCATCCATCAGCAGCTGGTGAAGGCAGCTGCTCCATTTTGACATGTCGGGATCATCTGCGGTTCAAATTTAGGTGACAAATCTTTGTGTCCAATGCCACGAAGCTTCTTTTAAACTGCTGATTGATTCAGCCAGATTCTGGCGCTGGTCACTACTCCCTTCTGGTGGGATAGAAAACCAAAGATCCCAGAGACTTCAACGCAATGGGACGTGTGTTCGGATTGTAATTTTGACATGTTCATCATCTCTTGTTAACCAAACGTTTGTTTTATGCACATATATCTAATAATTATTTTGCGACCATGCCTGAACCTGAGCATTCGCAATATCTTAATAAATGGAAGTCGATCGCCGCCACGTCCCTTCAGTCTTTCCCCCCGTCCAACACAGTGGCCGGATATTGCTTATCCAGACATCTATACATATTTAATTGAATCCCGTTAGGCTAAGTGTTGTCTGTAAATAACCAACCTGTTAATAGCCAACTGTTTGATCTATAGGCTGAGATTTAGTTGGAGATGACAGTCTGATGCTGCTATAACGTTAATTTATGACTGTATTACTGCAGCAGCCTCCGGCTAAAGCTAATGTTAGTCACCAACTTCAGCGATGACGCTATGCTGGTCTGGTCTATAGCTTGGAGCCATAAAGCCCCTCTATTTTATCGTCTATAGGACATGGCAGCAAAACAAATCAGATATCAGCTTCTTTGGATTTATTGTTGGTGCAACTAACTACACAGCAACTCTTCGGCATAGCGTTATTACTATTGTAGGTTTGTTTAAAGTAGAAGTTTGGAGACATTTTTCCTGTTTACGCTGTTGCTGTCAGTGAGGGACATGGGGCCGTGGTCACGAGAACCTACTCTGGATGACGTGTTGCCGGTCTGATGTATTGGTAATTGCTTTGTGAGGTCAAAGGAACTTTTAACAGGACAATTAGGAGTTTTTACTGGCAGCTCGTCTTTGTATGTTAATGCCATTGTGCAATGCAGCCGTACACCGAAGTCCTTTTCGGTCTTCTCTGTTGTACAGTGGTTTAGTCGAACTGCATTAACTGGAGGTAATGAGGGTACAATTATGGCTCTTTAACCTTTAGTGAGGGAGAGGAAAAACCACCGCCTCTGCTGCTTTTCTCTTTTTTCTCTCCTTGTTACACCTCTGCTCACTGAAAACAGATCCTTTTCACATGTTGCCATCGTTTGTTACCTTTGGCTGGTTTAATGTTTCCACAAGGGCCGCGTGTCACCTCGCACAATTAATGTTTCATATTTGTAGCCGGCCCACATCAGGAACAGGGCAGTCTTAGTAAATATTTCAACAGCCATTTTTTGCTGAACGCTCCGATTCAATTGCTTGTTTCCTTTATATTTTTTTTTCATACAGCCAACACGCCACATTGTTCATTTTGCGATAATTCCATATCCTGTTTTTGTTTTTTTTGCCGGGCACAGACGGCCCATTGTAAGGGGAGCGCGTGACATCGTCTGACAGCGAGGCGAGGCCTCCTCCTGCACATGAAGCCGTCACACAGATGTGGCCCTAACGGAGGGGTGGTGGCCAGGAACACACCATTGGCTGTGACCTCTGAACCTGTCCTTGTTAAGCCCTTGACGCCAAAGATGGGCTCAGGAGGGAGTCCCACCCCTCCCCCCCCACCTCTTTCCCCCTAGCAGCTACATGTTGTACTTGCCCATGGCTAATGGCATGACACACTCACACACACACGCTTACAGTAGGTGTCCTTTAGGACAGCGGTTGATGGAGGATGACAGCTCCTCAGCACACACACCCTTTGCCCCAACCCCCAAGCACTGGGCTTCAATATATGTGTGTGAGCAGACAGCTGCTACCTCCCTTCCTCCCCTTCCTCCCACTCTTCGTCTCTCTCAGTGGTCCTCTCACCGTAGTAACCTGTCCGTCCATTTGAAGGTAACAAGACTCTGCACTTTGCAGCTCTCCCTCTCTCTCTCCCTCTCCCTCCCTCTCTCTCTCTCTTTCTTATATGACTCTCAATAATGTAATGCTGCAGCTGTCCGATGGCCAACCCTTGCTTTTTTGCTTCCCTTCATTGTTAAAGAGGCTGGTGGATTTTTGGCCACAGATCAGGGCTTCGAGCCCTCCCTATACTGCATGGGAGGAAGGGAGAGAGATGAGGGGAGTGAAGCAGAGAGAGAGAGAGAGAGAGAGAGAGAGAGAGAGAGAGCTATGAAAGAGTGCCTTGGAGAGTTGAAAAGCTTTGTTGCTTCCCCACTCCACTGGTTACCAAGGGATCAACAGGGTGCTAAAAGCACTCAAGGGAGGAAGAAATGGAGGGTTTTTTAGAGAGGAGGGGAAGTGTTAGATTCAGAATGATGGAGAGACAAAGAAAGAGAGAAGAGGGGCAGAGAGAGATGGATGTATATTTAGCCCGTGTCTCTCCTCGGCTGTCACTCAGTGCACGGCTTTGCCACTGACACGAGAACAGGCAATAAGTGGGCTGGCAGTGAATATAAAGAGAGATGGCTTCTTCTTCTTCGTCTTCTTTCTCCTGCCCCTGCTCTCAAGGAGACACTGACCCCTGCAATACTGACTCAACTCAGCCACTATATAGGAAGAAATCAGCAGCTACTCCTCAAGGACTTCACTGCCTGAAATGTCAATCTTAACAAGTAATTATGTATTGTGTTCAGTCTTATGCCTTTGCGTGGTGTAGAGCACAGTCTTTGTCCAGAGTCTCTAATGAAGAGGCTGAGCCCTCGCTGGTTGGATAGCCCTGTTTTTTGACTCTAATGAACCCCGGTGGCCACTCGAGCACTGCCTTTTGAATCCAGTGTCAAGTGTCAATCATGTGTTTTCTGTTTATGGTGGAAATTTACTGGCAGATGAAGCGTGCTGTGCATTCAAATGTGAGAATGAAAACACTCACATTGGCTGAGAAAACACTGCTCGTACATCAAAAACACGAGCACTTACAAAAACCAGTAGTGTAAGACGGGGTGTTTCAGCTAGATATTACAACGGTATGTTTCACTTTAAAGGTGCTAAACGTTTGTACATTTTTCACAAAAAAAAAAAAACATTACAAATCCTGCCAAAGCATGTGAAATGATTCCACTTTGATTTGTGAAGTAGTTCAACTGTTCCACAGATGTCCTTGGACAGAAAGTCAATATCGGAATCAGGAGGGTGTAAGGCGGATCGCTGCACTCGTATCAAGGAGAAAACAGTTAAGCAAGTTCTTGAAACAAGTGAAAATCTCACCCCGTTTGCAGATTATCCCGCTTTTAACAAAGCAAAATGTTTTAATGAGGCTGACTTTACATCATATTTTCCGTCCCACTGCTCTCATTCACAACTCCTTTTCTCTCTCTTCTCGACTCCATTGCCAACTCATCCTGGTTTCGCTCGCTCTCCTGAAATGTCTTTCTTTTAGTCCTTTGGTGTCGTTTTCACAGCTCCTCTCAGTTTTTCACACCAGTCGGTTGGAATATATACCTGAATAGAAATATCACCTTGCTGCTCTGATATCTACTCGTGCCATTTTTTTGGCGATTGTTCCTGTCACATTCACACACTCAACTCAGCTTGCACTGTGCTTTCGGCCTGGTGCGAGCGAAAGATCCCTTCACCTCGGTGCTCTGATACAGTGTATAACTTGTTCTTTGTTCCATCACATGACATATCTCTAGTTTTTCTTTAGGGATGCTAATTTTGAATTTCTTTTCTAACCGATAACCGACCCTTGTTAACCGATTATTAACCGTTAACCAACAAGATTAGTGCGTTATTTGCAGCGGTGCTACTTTTAGTGCCTAACAAGCCATCAAGGTTTACAGGTTTAATCCATCATTTATCACCAGCTGCAGTGTATGTGCAAAAACAGACAACTGAGTCCCCAGTTCACCCGTCCGGGAGAGTCACTGTAGCCGCCGTGAAGCTGTGTGTATTTGTCATGGACACATCGTCTCCGCCGCATCATTTCGTTTGTCTGCCATGCCGTACTCTGCGAGCACGGTGTAACTTTAGCGAGTGTTCGGTCGAGAGACAGAGCGTGTGTGTGACTACGGTGTACTCTTGCGAACCCGGCGTAACGATAGCGAGTGTCCGGCAGACCGTGTGTGTGACGGTGAATGTGGAGTTATCAGTAACGTCATAGCTGTGAGAGTAGCAGTGCAGAGTGTGAGCAGTTTATTTCTCTGTGAATTGTATTTATTTATTTATTTATGTGATGGAGACAATACCTGTAAGCGTTGTTACACTTTATTAAAGTGCAACTGATGCTATGTATATAGGGCTTATAGCTGTAGCTACATGCTAAATGCTACATCTTCCCAAAAGCCAAGCTCCCGTGTCTTGCTCGCCAGCCGCCTGCTGATGAAAGTGAAGGCGGTTAGCCCTGGCCTCAGCAACAACACCAGCTCAGATTCTCTTCTCGTGTGCTGTTAAGGTGGACCATCTATTCTCCTTTAAGTGACGAGCCGCTCCTCTGAGATTTGCTCAGCTTTTTATTTAATTTGTAATATTTCTTTTAACCATTTAGCCTAAACCAAATGTCGGTTAAACGGTGAATTATTAACATCCCTAATTTTCTTACATTTCAGCAGAAAAATGCTAAGAGGGTAATCACAACTGCTTTTAATCTACAGTAGCAAACTAACAGACAGGAGATTGTTGCTGAGAGCTACTGTTACTGGAGTTAATTACATGTCACTCTGTGTGATGATACACTGTGAATCAGCTCTCCTCTCAGATCCCTCCGTTGTCTAATGAGACAAAGACGTCGAGCACCATCGCTTACTTCATTTTTTTCTTGCTGAACATTTGAACACAATTAAAGTATTCCTTTGGTTTCCAAACCGTAGTTTCTGCCATTCTCATTATATAGCATATTTGATAGAGTATATGGTCTTATATTTATTCTTCTTGTCCAATTTCACCTGTCGTCTCCACTCCCGTCTTTATTCATGGTTTCCCACAGGTGGTCAGCTCCTTTGTGCACAGCGTATATATGGATAAAAAAAAAATATCCAGCCAATCCACCTGGGGGGTTTTCATAAAAGGCTTTGTGAATAACGGGCCCCGCGAGACACCCGGGACCTCAGCTGACACATAATTAAAGACAGGGCTGACTGATTGACTGACTCATTTTCATACGGAACGGTTAGAGAAGGGAAACAGACAGGTAAGGGCGAGTCGGGGTCTCTTCAGGTATAAACCGGCGATGAAAATTTCATGCCACCCCGCTCTTATAAATAAATAGCGGAGAGCGAGTCCCGCTGTGTCACGGCCGCGTGTCGCCGAAGATATCTCTGAAAAGGGTTGAATCTATTTCCATAAAGAAACCAGAATGGCACAAGACCTATTTGGATGTGCTTGACATTTTAGTAAAAGAGAGAGAAAGAGGGAGGTGAGGGGGTGAGGGGCGAGGGAGGGAAATAGCGGTGGCTAACAAAGCGTTTCAGCAGACCCTCCCAAGGAGACGACGCGCTGTCTGAGGGGCTGACAAGCTCACACATACACACAGAAACACACACACACACACACAAGGATCACTAACAGGACTGGAAACAAACACTGAAATTACCTCGTCCTTTTAAATTTGAAATGTTCAGTGTGCTTATGACTTGTCGATGAATCTCCCCAGCTCCTCCCTTAACTAACCTTCAACAGAACTTGGAATTGAACCCTGTGTTATTAGATGATATGTCTCCCTCCTGTTCTACATGCAGCATGTCAGCACTGCATGGAAGTGCCCTGCTCAATCTGTACCATCCACATAAGGGAGAGCTGAGATAAAGATTTTATAACCCATTAAGGAGAGCATGAAGCCGCTCTCGTTCCAGAGCCTAGTTAAGTCCTCAGATGTCTGGCCGGCCTGTAAAAAGCCACCGCCTCCCGGCCGCGCTGCCTAATGGCCCTGAAGGAAGATGAGTAAATGAAATGAAGAGAGTGAGAGAAACAAATGACAGCGGGCGCAACCACTTTCCTTCGCCATAGACCCCGATTGCATCACCGCAAAAAAAAAACCCCGCCGGCGGGTGCCACGCCCCGGGCCAGACCTGATTGATTGAGCAGGAGCAATCGATCAGGGCCACTTTGTCACTACGGTCCCTGAAGTTTTTTGGCTAGGGAAGGATGTTTCTGTGCCGCCCGTCTGTACTCTGCTGAGAGTCTCTTTTGATTTAGAATTGAGGCCGTTACTTGTTCCTGCAGGTAATTGGATTAAAAGCCAGGAGGAGAGAGAGGGAGAGAGGGAGAGAGGGAAAGACGAAGGCACAGCCAAATAGAAAGAATGACATTGAGAGTGTGAGTCTTTTACTATGCTGGAGCAGTCTTTTAATGATTTATCCTGTCTTTCTTTCTTTCTTTCCTTTTTAGGAGGAGGAGGAAGAAGAGCGAAGGAGACACGAAAGGAGGATTGAAAGGATAGAGCCAGTAGGGAGGGCGGACTCCTCATTGGAACATTCACCTGTGTTCAGTCTAGAGTGAGTGATCCCCAACAACCCCCCGACCACCTATACACCATACAGTGTTACATATATACACCATACATATTACACATACAGTATCTTTGGGTTGGTTCACCCAAATTACAGATTGGTATCTACTACTAGGGCTGTCAATCCATTAAGATATTTAATTCCGATTAACTGCATGATTGTCCAGAGTTAATTGTGATTAATCGCAAATTAATTGCACATCTTTTATCTGTTCAAAATTAACCTTAAAGGGAGATTTCTCAAGTATTTAATACTCTTATCAACATGGGAGTGGGCAGATATGCTGCTTAATGCAAATGTATTTGTAAATGTATTATTGGAAATCAATTAACAACACAAAATTATGACAGATATTGTCCAGAAACCCTCACAGGTACTGCATTTAGCATAAAAAAAGTACTTGACTGACTTGACTATGACTTGCCCCAAACTGCATGTGATTATCATAAAGTGGGCATGTCTGTAAAGGGGAGACTCGTGGGTACCCATAGAACCCATTTTCATTCACATATCTGGAGGTCAGAGGTCAAGGGACCCCTTTGAAAATGGACATGCCAGTTTTTCCTCGCCAAAGTTAAGTTTGTTTAAAGTTTAAAGCTAAGTTTGCAGCATTATTTAGCCTTCTTGGTGACAAGCCAGTGCCAATGGATTCATTATGTTTTCTAGTTTCATATGATGCCAGTATCTTCACTCTAGCTTTAAAACTGAGCCTGCTAGGACCAAAAGAATCACAAGTTGCCTTAATGCGTTAAAGAAATTAGTGGCTTTAAAACAAATTTGCATTATTATGGAGTTAACTTTGACAGCCCTAGTATCTACCCATGTTGATAGTTTTGGTCTCATTTGTCCAGATAAGAGATGCCCTCCTCTCACATGTCTGCCACCACAATAGAATTTACTTTGCAGTGCTGTTACATTTAGATAAATACCGCAGCAAAGTGTTCCTGTTTTCATAGGAACTACTTTCTACACTAGAATAGTCCCCATGAAAACTGGTTTTAATAAAGAGAGAATAAAACACAAACCATATGCATGGCTAGATAGACCTTTTAATTTACCACAGTGATACCAGAAAGGTTAATAATTGCCTCAACATCATCCCTAAACACTTCCATATTACCACATGACAATGGCAACACAAAGCATACACAAAAGACCACGCCTTCCTCCATCAACACCATCGCACACATCTGCATCAAACGGCCGCTCGTGTTCATTTGTCTTCACGTCTTTATCTACACAAATTAACCTCCTCCTCCCCTCCCCACACGGTTTTTCAATTAATCTGTTCTCTTTTAGCACAACAATCTGATCTTAATCACTTAATTGGAGTCTCCATTTGGGCTCCTAATCGACCCCGAGGTCCACCAGTCTGACTTTGTAATGGATGACTTTGTATAGACAACACAATGCAGGCTCCGCCAATAAGGCC
The DNA here is from genome assembly GCA_916701665.1 of Sebastiscus tertius. Taxonomy (NCBI): domain Eukaryota; kingdom Metazoa; phylum Chordata; class Actinopteri; order Perciformes; family Sebastidae; genus Sebastiscus; species Sebastiscus tertius. The sequence continues at coordinate 10,612 of CAKAOH010005531.1, read as the reverse complement.
GCGCCAACCCCCCCGTCCCATACATCCCATCAACGTCTTGTCATGTTTGACTGTGTCGTCCTTTATATCCTGCCTTTTCTACATTTTCTTGTCGTAGCTGTTGTTTTTTTTATTCATGCATGTCTCCCCCCTGCCTCCTCCCTCTTCTCGTCCCCTCGGCCTCATCCATCATCGTCCTGCAGAGGCCTGCTCAAGCCGGTCGAGGTGTCCAACGGAGGAGGGCCCCTGGGGATCCACGTAGTGCCCCTCAGTACGCACGATGTCAGGTAAAAGAAAATCTGAGAATCAATGCAGCTTAGTGTACAACTATAGCTAGTTATAGTTTCACCATCCAATATGTCTCCTGCATCCTTTGGTTTGAAGTCCTGCTTTCTTTTTACTTTGACTCATCATTTCACTTTTGTTCTCACTCTCTGCTCTTTTCTTATTCACCTCTTTTTACATGTTGCTCCAGGCTGTCCTTTTCACTGACTCTGATTCTTCCGGCCATCTTTTTTTTATTTTTGCGAACCTCACTGCTGAAACACCACGCCCATACCCAGCTCATATCCGAAAGCTCGGAAGCCTCCAGTATGAAGGAGAAACAGATGAAAGCAGCTTTTTCGCTCTTGACTGCACAGTTTCTTTCCAAGTCATATTCTGCTTTTCTTTTATCCTAACCTATGTGTTCAGTCACAACGGTGTCCGCTCTGCCTTGAAGGTGATTCAGACATGCTTTCTTTTGCCTTTTTCTTTTTTTTTTTTAACCGACGAGGAGTGTCGATGACAGGGGACAAAGAGGAGGAATGCATCCCAGTTTACAGTTATTCCAGAAAAAAAAAAATAAAGGGCAGAGGAAGTGGCCAGATGTAATCAAACTAAAAGCTTGTGTATAACACTGATCCCCGCTGCACGCCAAGGGACTGGCACGGCACCAAGGTGAATGTGACTACTCAGCGCTGGCTGGGAGAGAGAGGGAGGCGAAAAAGACAAAGTGAGGAGATGGAACGGGATGGCATTTGAGGGAGGGAGAGAGGATGGCTGTCATTGAAGATTGCTGCGTGTCATTTTCTTTTGGGACACTAATCCCATTGCTGTTTATAAGCAAGTGTCAGGAAACTATATTTAGCTTTGACCTCGTGCGATTGACTCCCTCAGAAGCTGTGACACTTAGTGAGTTATCCTGAGTCAGAGGAGGAAAGTAATGATTCACGATGAGTCCCACCAAGCAATACTGCCTAAATAAAGTTGAAATCCAGCTGTATATAAGACATGCTATAGAGTGCTCCAGGGATGATGTATCTTTGTAGGCCAACCAGGAAGTTAGCATCTCACTGGTTCCCTCCAGAAAAAATGCCTGATTTTTCCATTGGGTTTTGGATTATTGCTGAAAATACACACTGTGGCAAACAAACGTTTATGATACATACATATTTTGTTCAGCAAGATAATCTCCACAAATGCCAACAGCAATTTTATGATTTTTGAAGTGGGAATGCAATCACCAGAAGTGGAACGCTAACGTTGGGCTATAAACAAACACAATGAGGCGTGATGGCGTTTAGCTGTCTCCTTTTTTAGGACACGTAAAAGCTTCAAAATTCACAAGTGGTATATTTACTGACTTATTTTTGTAGAAGAAAACGTTAAACTCTCTTCGGCTTGTGTTAACAAGCACAGACCTTATTTCAGGCATCTGAGTAAAAACACGTTCAAAACACCCATTGACTTCCAGACAAGGTAACCGCATGTGCTAAAATGCATTTTCTGGGTTTTTAGGACTCGTTCCTGTAGCACTCAGCTCCTCTGTATTCCCACAAAAATCACACTGCATCTTGCAGGATACAGCGGTGATGCTGCACGGCACGGTCTTCTCCATCAGCTAAGGTCGGCACTAATAGCCATCAGAGCCTTCAATTAACTTCAGACATGATAAGACTTAGCGTCTGGTCAGTGGGATGATGCTAATGGCCTGGTCCAGCTCCTTCCTGTGTGCTGTGTGCGCTAGGACAGGAGGCATTAGGCTCAGCGGGCTGTCATTAGCGTCTAGACCAGGGCCACGGGGGTCAGACAGCCAGCAAAACCAGACAGCAAACAAGGAACTGCAGGCGCTCCAGCGTTGGCTGCTCGCATTCTGCTCCGCTGTGCTGACATCAAGTTAGATCCAAGCTGGGAGGGGGAGACAGCTGCAGGAGAGAGCTTAGAGACTCCAGCAGACAGTATCTCTTTCTCTCTCACACACACACACACATGCACAGATCCTTACCTGTACAGTATGAACTTGCAGTTTGTGGACTTACATGACCGGCGTCTTCCCACACAGGCTCTTGCTGTCTCATCGTTTCTCTTACACAAACAGCTTGGGAGCAGTGCTGATCTACCTTGAATGCTGTGCACACATAGATGTACTGTACATCTGCACACACACACATACACACACACACACACACACACTTCCTCGCCCCTCGCAGATGCATTCTTTGCTTAATGAACTTCTCATTCCATGACCAGTTTCAATTGTAAACAAACTACGGACATAATTGCCGTGCATAAATGGATCCTGATTGGATTATTATTTGATTAAAGGCAGTGGATGAGAGCAGGTGGCCTCCTTCAAATCATCTCTCAGCACTGCTGCCCAGCCACGAGATGGAGTTAAGCCATACAGTGCAGCGCATACGTGTACAGCACAATGCTGATTTTTGTGTTTTAGTAACAGCAGGCCTGCTATTTTTTCCTCCAAAGTTTGCACGAATTTTTCTAACTACAAACTCCTTGTGCTTATATCTGACGCCTAATTTATTCACTGACTTACACCCAGTGAGAATGCCATTTAGATTTTGCCTCAACTCTCCTGCTTTCCCCAAGAACCTGATAAATATCTACCAAAAAAAAAACAGCCACCAGTGAGATGGAGAGGAATTGAGAGGACGGCAGTGCATTACAGTCTTCACAATAATAGTGCTTTTACAAAATCATCATCTTCTTCAAATCTCTAAAAAGATGCCGCTTTATCCCCAATCCTCCCCGCCTGCTGCTTTGAATACTGATCGGGGATCAACCAAAACTCCTTTATCTACTGTCTGCTACCAGATCAGGAGTCATTAGAGTGTGTCCACGCTGTAATCTCCATTCGCAATACTTTGTTTTCAAGCTGCCAACACTTATGGAGATAAAGCACAATCATGTCCGCTTCCACACGGCCCGCAATTACTCTCCGCTCAACACACTTAAGCTGACCTGGCAACGCCGGCTCCGACACCGAGAAAGAGGGAAGGGCCTTTTGCGATCTTTAATTTCAACTTAATGCCGAGCCATTTACCCCCATTGAGGAGCTGAGATGAGTCTGCGGCGAGAGCGTGGATGTCCACATTATGCAGCCAATTAGGGCAATGTTCTGAGAGTGGCCCCGTTTGGCTGAAATGCTAAAGAGCTCCGCAAATCTGCCCTTGACGTCTGCGGTAAACAGGGTCACAATTTAAATGTGCTGTTGTTTATGTGTCCAGTGAAACGACAGGAAGTAGCTGAAAATGATGAAAAGCACGTAGCTTATGCCCTTGCCACCGATAAGCTGTTTATTGCAGCGTGAATCACTATTTCTTGCACATCTTAGTTTGGCTTCTGAATACTTTTGGCTCTGATATATTTCATCATTATTTTTAATTTCCCAAAAGTAAGCCTCCAAACTTTTTTTGTCAGTTTATGCAAGGACGCCAAACGTTTGCACTCCGTCAGTCTACCTGCTACCTCAGGCATCTGACGCCTTAGAGACGGATAGAGTTTGTAGTTGTGCTGTGCGAGCGCACATCAGATCTCTTTGCATGCGGTTATCCTCAGGGCCTAAAGCCCCAAGGAGCTCACTGATGTATTTATTTAGAGGAGGGAGCGAGGAAAGAGGGGGGGTAGGGGGGGGGGTATTTAAAGGTAAAGGTTGCTTTTTTTTTTTGAAGGGATTGCTGAGATGGCACCGCCGTGGAACTGCTCGGGTATTTATTACAGCACTGCCGGCTCTCGTCTTAAGCTCCAGCGAAGGAAAACTGCAGCGATTCTTCTGAAGCCATAAGACGATCTCTTAGCTGTTGGTCTGGATTACCTCAGACAACCCGCCCTGTCATTCTCTCAAACCTGCACACAGAAAGGCACACAGAACAGAGGACAGAGGACACAGGTTTAAAACTTTGTTAGCAATGTGGTGTTTCTCCGGAAAAATTAAGGTCTTTATCTAAGCTTAAAGTTTGGAAAGTTTACTTTTGGTGAATACAGACCATTACAGCTGGGCTAAAGGTACTTTAGTAAACTTAGTTTCTAAATAGTAAACTTAAAGGGACTCTCTGTAAGAATCAGAAATGACTCGTTAACAGTGACACCTGTGGCCGTTAAGTCAACGACAGTTAGTTTACTGTTGCTGGCCTGGCACCATCGACACACACGAGACTGAAGATGATTGACAGGCATCATGTTGATTAACGTTAGCGACAATAGCAGCTAAAACCTGACCTTACCAAACGAAGGTCCCTCAATGAATCGAAGGACCGGCCGATGTTGATCCTAGTGTTAACTTTTCCTGTTTCAGCCGCCTGACCGTGGTCAGAAGGAATAGGGGAGACACCGTAGTTTTGGTCTCCTGGGAAACAAGACACAGGGAAACCTCTGTTGGTCTTGAGGAGCTCTGCTACTGCAACTTCCGCTGAACATTCACTTGATATTCTCAGAGCTAAACTAACTCTCTTCTGCTCCGCTGCTCACTCGTTTTCTCACACACACACTCACTGCTGCTCTCTCTCTCTCTCTCTTGCTTCGCCACTCACTTCCCATGTGCACGCACACTGGCTCCACTCTACTCCCACAACACCAGTGTTCGGTGCTCAGAGTCTGAGTTGTGGTGAGGGCTGGTCGTATGTTGGCATTAGCGGACTCCGTGAACGGTAGCTATGGTTGCACACTGTTAGCCCTGAAGGCACTCGCGAGCGCACATCTGTTGGATTTTTCAGGCCTGGATTCTTCAAATTAAAAGCAGTCTATAGGTTGATAGAGGAAATTCAGAAAGTCGTGGAGGGTCTAATTTTTTAGGTTAGGTTACAACCTGTTCACACATTGGCAATGAAAAAACGTGTTAAAAGTTACATACAGTTCCTTTATTTACTTTCCCCAAAATCTGGGAGGAGAAAAAACTACACACAAAATGTGCAGCACTTTGTTGCACTGTTGTTTTACAACTTATAAATCTCTAGGCCTTAAAAAAATATCTACTCTAGATAACTAAGAGATTGACTTCATTCTTGGATAATGCTCATCACCTAGCTTATCTTTATATTCCCTCCTTTTCCCTCCTCCATGCCATCTCTTCTAGTCTCCTATGGACTGTCATTACCTTTTTAAACATAAGGATGCAGGGGACAAGGCTTGCAACTTGCTGCCTGCTGTTCGGTATATTGCTCTGTGACTGTGTGTGGTGTAATTGATACAGTATGTGTCTAAACGATGTGTTATCTGTGACCTGTTGTGTGATCATTTCCAGGACTCAGGGCTTGCTGGTGAAGCGTCTGGAGCGCGGGGGGAAAGCCGAGCAGGAGCGTCTCTTCCAGGAGAACGACTGCATCGTCAAAATCAATCAGGCGGACATTCGCCACCTGCGCTTCGAACAGTAAGCTATTGATTATCTTTTCCTATGTAATAAACTCTAAAGTTCCCACTAACTTTTCAGATCATTTCAGTATGTCTTCTTTCTTGCCAGGTGCGCCAAACACCGTGCTGATTTTAATTCCTTTCACTGTCTTCCAAAAGCTAGGACACACACAGTGTTATCCTGAAGCGCCGTCCACTCCAGTTCATAAGGAGAGAGTGCTGGACATTAAGTGCAGCGACAGTAAATAGTATTGCCGTTGATAAGTGGAGCCCAAACTTCAGGGAGACGTGACACCCACGCGGCCGCACAATAAAACAGAAATATTACTGACTTTGTCGGCCTCCCTGTAATCGGTCTCAGTGACCTGCAGTCCTTCACCGCCGCTTCGCCCTGTGAACCAAAACCGCCTACACTCTTCTCTCCATTCATTTCTATCGATTCATCACTCCCCTTCATTTCCTAAAGTGGAATGAAGATATAAACCTGGGACTTTTTTCCACCCATTTAAGCCACCCTTCTCCCTCACACACACGCACATGCGCTGACACAGTTACACTTAACGTCTTATCTACACTTGTGTGTGTCTGTGTGTGTGTGTGTGTGTGTGTGTGTATGTGTGTCAGGCTGGGTAATAGATTGCTTCTCCTCCAGGCTGGATTCTGGAGGCAGTGTACCGGAGGTCTGCTCCGCTCTTTCCCTTATCATCCACTCCTCCACAGGAAGAAATAGCCCGGATTCCTGCTGAGGAAGGCCCAGCCTACAGTCATACTGGGCTGGAAGTAGAGTCGGAGACTACACAGTTTTTCTTGGACAACTATGTCACTGTTAAAATCAGGGCTGTCAAGGTGACGCGTTAACGCAAATTCATTTTAACGTAACTAATTTCTTTAAAGCATTAACTACATTTGAACAGATAAAAAATGTGCGATCAATTTGCGATTAATTACGACTAACTATGGACAATCATGCGATTAATCGGGATTAAATATTTGAATTGATTGACAGCTTTAATTAAAGGTTCAGTGTGTGGGATCTGGCAGTATCTAGCGGTTAGGTGAGGAGATTGCAACCAACTGAAGCCTCCCCCGTGTTGGAGAACTACAGTGGTCGACGTGAAACATGAATGGCTCTCTCTATAGAGCCATCTGGAGCAGAGCCAGTGCGTAAAGTTGCATGTACATGGGAAGTGAGTGGTGAAGCAAGAGAGAGAGAAGGAGCTAGTAACATTATCGACTCCTGCCCAAACAGGAAAAGTTAACAGAGTTTGGTTTGTCCGTTCTGGGCTACTGTAGAAACATGGTGGTGCAACATGGCGGACTCCATGAAGAGAACCTGCTACATATGTATGCTACATAAACGGCTCATTCTAAGGTCACGGAAACATGATTCTTATTATCAGGTAATTATTCACTATAGAAAACATACTTATTAATATTATATTCCAATTCTGCTATTAGATCCCCCTAATTGTTACACACTGGTCCTTTAAAGTGCACTTAGCATAACCAACTTTGGCAAAGATAAGAAAAGCTCCTCATCAGCTTGTAAAACTCCAGACTATCACGGTTACCTTACCACATTATGTTAATGTGTTCATCCGACCGTGCACAATGCCACGAAGGTTTGAGGATTTTTTTTTTTTTTCCTTTTCAAAACGATGCTATTGTCATTAGTAAACATCCCAGTCTCCTTCCAAGCCTTTTCTACTGTGAAAGAGGCTTACAAACCAAATCCACTAGGGAGTGATGTTTTGTAGCGTTCCACACTTAAA
>CAKAOH010005527.1:0-11774 GCA_916701665.1 Sebastiscus tertius | reverse complement strand
TATATATCATTATTTTCTCATTATTTTTTAATGGGTGGAAATGGCAACACACGTATGGTTCCTGGCACACAAGCAGTCAGATGATCACACAGGTTGGCGTAAACAAACCTTTTATTATTTGCCTGTGCAACGAGAGATTGTTAGCAGAGTCAGGATTTCTGGCACAACTTCACCTACTTCCAAATTGCACAGTCCAAAGTCTCCAGCAACATTTGTAATACTGTATAAACAACAACTTTATTGTCAGACCAACCTGTTTTGGCTTGTGGCCTTCAACAAATCAGAGATTACGACCCACATTTTGGATAGGATGAGCTTATAATGGACAGGAAAGATGGCCAAATCTCCAAAAGTAAGACGTGAGTTGTAATATACGTGTTACAGTCGAACAATCCTTCGAATGTAGCAGCCTGATGAAATACTAGTCCAATCATTAGCAGTAGTGCGCCGTGAAAAAGGTTCTGACCCGAGTGACTTTACAGAGCTGGACTTGAACCAGCCTCTTCCATACTTAAATCAAGAGTAAATAACCATGTGGAAAAACGTCACACGATTCCACAGAGGTAGGAGCGCTTTCTCAGAAAGACCTCAGTATTTTACACAGGTACTCCTGCCAGCTGAATACAGTGGGAGATGTATTTCCATTGCTCTGCAGTAAGTTTCCCCAGATGTGGCCTGGTGTGTCAGGGCCAAGGTATATACTGTGTGGTGTCTGGTTTAGTCGGTAGGCTAGAGAGGGACCACCGAGTCATCTTAGTCAAATGATGAAGCTGACGGGTTTTTCATTGTCTTGTCAGTCTGTTAATGTTGGCTGAGTGTTTTTTCTGCGGTGCGCACGTTACGGGCAGCAGAGGCTCTCTTCACTCAGTGTGTTTGTTTGGATGGCAGCTGCTCTGCTTCGTGATGATGACGTTAAGAAAAGAAGGTCAGACAGACTTATTAAAACAAACCGCCTCATTCATTTCATACTGAGAATTAATCCAATCAATCCCGGTTACATTAATTACACTCCTTTCAGGAACTTGATCAATGACTTCAAAGGTTTGACATCAGGCAGAACAGCTGTAAGGTTCTTATTCATGCCCATTACAAAAGCAGCTGTGCATACCCACCCCGACTGTGTGGCTGCACACACAAAACATACTGTAGCTTAAATTGGTGAAAATAACCATACATCACTTTTTCACTGAAGCGTTCCTGAGAAAACCTTACAATATATTCCAAACGGTGAGGAAAGGTCTGGAGATAACCAAGGAGAAGACAAAATCAGACATTTACAGTACATGAGAAACGATATTCCGTTCATCATTTACATGGTCACGAGCCGTGTTTCCAATCACTTCATTTTTTTGCGCATCACATTAGAAAAGCTGTATGGAAACGGCAAAAACTCCATAAAACTTCTTCAGAAGTTTTTACCCTCGCTTGAGGTGGCTTTAGCCTCTGTCAAAAAAGAGTCGATGTGTTAACTAGAATATGGAAATGCCTTTGCTGAAGAAATTGTAACGTAGCGAACATTTTACTCACATGACTGATCAGCTGTTTCTGCTGTCGACGTCTTTCTTGGTAATCCCATAAAACAAATTCCTTAAGACCTCTCTCCCGTAGATAATTAGATTGCAAAGGCAACCGAGCCCCCGGGGAAGAGCGCCGGGCTTTGAAGCAAATGTTCGTAGTGGCCAAATGCCGGTACTGCAGCTTCCGTGTCCGTCACGTGATGCCATTGGACCCAAAAAGACTTTTTCCCATAGACTTACATTGGGAAAGAGACGTCTGTAACTCAGTGGATAATTTTTTTTTTAGGTAAATCAACTTCCCAGTATGAACACTCCAATAGTCCTTATTTAAATCATAAGGTCCTAAAAGTTGTAAAATGCACTAATAGCTGAATCCAGAGTTATTTCCCTTCCTCCGTTCATGTGAATGAGACCCAGACCGAGGCTGGAGCGAAGGCTGGGAGGAGGAGTTAAAGGAAATGCTACTGCGCCTCCTCTAAGGGGCCAATGGATGCGGAAGATCGCCAGAAGATCTGGGTACTTTATCACTCGGTAGTCGAGCCATTTGGGCATCATGCGCCACTGAGCAACTCTCATAGGAATGAATGGGAGCCGCCGACACTGTATCCAGTTCTCTTTATACATCCATGAAGGCGACTTGTTCTGTTCCCAACCTCTTCTTCTACTCTGTTTAGTGGAGGATTACGGCCATGCAGCCTATACCGCTAACCTCTGACCAAACTACGTAGCCTAGTGCTGTAGTCTAGTGTTTATTCGCTCCAAACCAGTAGACGCAAACGCGCCTAATTCTCATTTCTTTTTTTGCGACATTTCAAAAGTTTGCATTGTCAATTGAATGGAAACACGGCTACAGAAAGGTATCGACGCAGTAGACGAAAGAAGAAGAAGAAATGTCTATTATTGGGGTGCCCTGGTGGCTTAAGGGTTGAAATTGCAGACTATGAACCGCCACGTCTCCTGGTTTAAGTACAGCCGGGAACATTTGTTGCCTGTCGCTCCCCATTTCCTCATTTCCTGTACAGGTAAAAAAAAAATCTTAAAACTTAAACCACAGCGTAGCTAATGACAGCCCCACAATGTCCTCGAACAGTTTCACTTTTTTTTTTTTACATGTGTTAAGACACAAAAAGACACAGATGTGGTAATGGCGTAGTTTAGCACAAAGACTGGAAGCAGGGTCAACTGCTGGCCTTTCACATTAGATGGAGCTAGGCTGCTAAACCCACCCTGGGCTCATCTCTCACTAGAGATATCTGTACAATATCAGATGAAACTCATCCACATCTCGTCATCTAACTGTGGTCAACCACAAATAAGGCTATTCCCAAATGTTCCTTTTAGATTTCAAAGTCTTATGATTTCACTTTTGTTCCGTTAGCTTTCACTGATGTCGACAACATTTCAGCTGTTTTCTGTGTTTAATATTTTTGCAGTGAATCATGGGAATAGGGCCATTTATTTCAATATATTTTATATTTTTGTTCCTGATGAATGTATTTTTTTAATGTTCAGCTATTTGGAATATTATTGGGTTGTGTGTATTGATCTGCTCTGTTCATGACCAACTTGCGGGTTATATTTTGTCCATAATTGCCAAACAGATTCTTTACATAACTTAAAATGTGCCTCACTGTACATTTTCTCATGTTGTTGTTTTGATGTTTTGTATGGATCTTAAGCCATTCATCCACTTATCTTTAATATATTTTGGAGATGCATCACACCTGGAAACATTTCATTCAGCAAAAAAAACCCCTCAAAATTATGACTTCCATATAATATTTTGTGATTTTAATTTACCCATAATTATTCTTTGTGTTATCATAATCATGGGTTTTCTCATAATGAGATAAAGTTCCCAATAGTTTTTTGCATAATGACTGAAGCTTGTTAGAATGAAATAGTTGGGAGTCACATTTCAGCACGAGTACAAGTGATGAACACATACTCAGTAGTATCTGTTGCAGTTATGAACAATCTATGATATTAAGGATTATGGACAGATGTTCTACTAGCCCCTAAATTGTTCTCAATGACTGAATTATTGTTGCCTTTTCACTTTTCTTGACCAGTTTTCTTCTCCTGAGGGGTTAGTGGTTGATGAACAGTCGCCAAATAATCACTGAAGCACATTATTGTATGATAAAGCCAAGGGAAACATAAAGCCATTATCAATATGTGACTGCTAGAAGGACGATATGAAAGGGAGATTTATGGGTGGATCTGAGCACTCACACAGCAGAAGATGTTTTCGAATGAAAAAGTAATGTTTATGCTATAGAGTATTTCTGCAGTGTATGAAATGGGTTAGGTTTTGACCCTAATCTTTTTTTGCATTGGACCTGCCAATTCTGTTAATTTTCCATATATTTAAAGTTGATGTCATGCCATAACTGATTTGTTGTTTCTTTTTCTTTTTCTTTTTTTTTGTTATAGAAGTAAAATTCTCTGAAATAGTATTTGAAAAATGTGTGGTTTCAGAAATGCATGAACATTCAAATTTGCTTACAAGAGCATTAGAGGCCGTTGGTACGGAAGCACAGAGCGATGTTGATTGAAATCATTTTTGTCATGAAAATTGAATGTTTATCCCGTTATCTCTGGAACAAGGTCTTTATTCCAATATCTTGAGAAAATGAGATCTTTGATGATTTGAAAAGAACTTTTTTTTTTTCTCATGAGAATTTGACATTTCATCCTTTACCTCAAAATGTTTTTCTCTTACTTTGAGAAAAAGGTTTTTTTTTTCTTTCAATTATCTTGAACAAATGACCTCTTGGTTTCTTTCTTCCTGTTATCATGAGAAAATGGATCATGTTATCTTCAGACAAAATAATGAACTTGGTATTGCAACATTAAATAATGATCTCAAGATGAGAGTTAAAAATAATAATAATTGGGCCGCTCTTGGCTTCCATACAAGGGTGTAATTGTTTTATTTTTTATTTTCTCATGATCACGGACAATTTTAATATTCCCAGCATGACAAATTTTGTTTTTTCGTCATCACAAAGTAATTATTTCATGATGTCGGGCATAACCCAAGCCATCTTCAAATCATTAGATAAAAACATTCAAGATTCAGACATAAGGTAATCACTGCAACATGTCTGGTATTTAGAATAATTAGCATAGTGCTCTCTCATGCATTGTTCACTAATAATCATGAGAAACCATTTGAGGTTATCCCGAGATCACAACAAATGATTCAGCGATCATTGGAAACCAGATCTAAAGCTTCTCTGGCCTTGTGTAAGATTGACTCGAGGTCTACAGTGATGACAATTGTAATGTAGTGCATACTGATGATGTCACCGTGTCCGGTATGTCAGCGAAGCATTTTCAAGATTTGATGATTTTCTAACCACAATTTCAAGTTTCTGATGTCAATAATTCTAAAGTGAGCTGTTCAAGGTCCCTGGAAACAACACTGGCAGATTGTGTTCAGGGGGGATTTGGGTTTGCAGTAACTGATGAGCAGAATGTCCAGAGAAAACAGGAGAAGACACCTGCCGTGTGCCAACTCAACATTGTACGAATGCACTTTAAAAAGATATTTTTACTTGTAGAGAATAAATGATAAAAAAAGAACCACATTGATCTTGCTGGTGTTGGAGTTAATCAATGTTGTCTGATGTTGTGTTTAATTCATAGCTGTGAGCTGTAGTGCACTTAAAGTGCAATACCGTCATTCTGCATGAAGAGCGCACTCATTGATCAAAGCTGCCGTGCGCTGCAGAAGGTTTAGCCGGCGGTCCGGTTTGTGTGGACGGGTCCCTCAGAGAGCCAGCTGTTCGATCTGCACGTCAGATTTCTCACAGCTCCACCTTCGCCTCGGGGGATGCACAACAAGGTCGACTTGCCTGCTCTATCACGTATTTGTAAAAGGTTAATATATTTTTATTGGTGTGTTCTTGGTAATCAGATGGCAAAATGCACGCCAATAAATTTCACAAGCAGGTTAAACAGTGGTTCCTGCAGAAGGTTTGGCAGGAGATGTGTTTTTTTTTCCAAACTTACCTCAGTGATTGTTCCAGTACCTGTTGTAGATTAAAAATGCTCCTAGTCGGATTCTTAAATTGCCCACTCACGACAAATCAACCATTTTGCACAGCATGTTGTAATGTTTTAGCCTCGGGATTCCATGTATTTGAGTAAAACAATACTTCCTTGAGTTAGTCTATCACATTGAGCTTGAAACCGTTCTTTTTTGGTTTTCCATTGGCAAAAGTTGTGGATAGTACCTGGTACATGGTACTTTTTTTTGTATCACCAGCGAGTTCCAAGCAACTGCAGACCAATGACTGGTCAGAGAAAATTGTCACTAGAGTCGTCAACGAGGGACATCCTGTACAAACCACATGTCCGTCACATGATGCATTGGACCCAAAAAGACTTTTTCCTATAGACTTACATTGGGAAAGAGACGTCTGTAACTCAGAGGATCATTTTTTTTTAGGTGAATCAACTTCCCAGAACGAACACTCTAATAGCCCTTATTTAAAAAATGTAGTTTTTAAAGTTGTAAAATGCACTAATAACTGAATCCAGAGTTATTTCCCTTCCTCAGTTCCTGTGAATGAGACCCAGACTGACGGTGTGTTCCAATCTGCATACTTCTGTACTTACACTCACTATTTTGAGTGCATAAGTGCGTTCCAATTGGGAAGTAAAGCAAAATGCAGTGCACTCAAAGTACCCGGATGTTGTACTCAAAATGGTCAGATCGTTGAGTGTGGAACGCTGGACACTTTCCACACTCAACTGTCGCCATCTTGGCTACGTAGCGGAAGGGGCAGAGCCACGAGCACTATTCAAACATACGTAAATAACAGAATAAAACAATACAATACGTAAACATACCGGTGCATTTCCAGCCAACAGGAGGACACATCGTAGGCATCGACGTTGGAAACGTAATTTCCACTCTGCTTTCATTTTTTTCAGAAGATATTTTGGCGGGTAGCGAGCCGCGGGCAAATGTTGCGATCGTCATTTCCGGTCAGTGCGCCGCAGAGTATTCGATTTGAGATGAACCTACCCTGCTGAAATTTACGCACTACTCAAGTGAGTACAGAGTGCACAAAGTGCACTACATTGAAGTGTACTTCTGGAAGTACGTGGATTGGAACACACTGTCAGGCTGTAGCGCAAGCCGTGACGACGCTACTGCACATGTTCCATGTGCCCAGGATCCGGGTACTTTTCCAGACGGAAGTCGAGCCATTTTGGCTTCATGCGCCACTGAGCAACTCTCATAGGAAAGAACGGGGCCCCGCCTCCAACGCTGTATCCAGTTCTCTTTATACATCCATGGCATAAACCCACCTTTTTTAAACAGCAAAGCTACGATCAGCGAGCGTTATCTTTTTATTCACTATTCATCGATAAAGTACAGATGTTCCTCTGTTTGGTTGCCGATGGAAGGATCCAGCAAGAGAACACAGTGGTTGTGTCGCGTTGAAGATGATGTCACAGCAATTTTCACACAGCGTCGCTATGACGATCAGCTAAGAATCCTGCCTACGTTGAGGGGGTGCCATCTGCAGTGGAAAACAAAAAAACTGGACAAATTTCTGCCTTTTGTACGCCATAAGCCGACGATAAAGTGTTTTCTACTCTACTCTATTTCTAAAATGAGAGTTTGTACTGTACTACAGTCCAACCGCTGACATTACATACAGTATGACTCCCTCAGTAATACAGTTTCCATGTGTACCACGGCATGTTGCAGCGCTGCAAGACTTGCTATCCTTCACCTCCGTGCTGATGTGTTTCCCAGAGCATCAGCGAGTGCTTTTCATCTTAGTCATCTGCCGTAACTCTGCCAATGCACCCACAACAAAGACAAACACACACAGCAACACGTCAGTCAGGGTGCATGGGAGTCCAAACACGGCAAGCCACACACAGACTAAACAACACACACAGTAAACACGTTTCTCAGCCATCCCGGGCATTTCACAGCCACACAAATATGCAACCTCCCAGCCTGTGTACTGTGGATGGATCATTTAGAATACACTATTTGATTTTAAATCGTTTTATTTCCAACGTGGTAATGTATATTTCAAGACAACACACATCACAATAAACAATACTTTAACTGCCATAGACAGAATCTCTCAATGCATCGTTAATCAAACAAGATTTGCCTGATTCACAATGTTTTTTTACAAAGTTTTGTTTAAAGTTGGAGAGCTTTGAGACTTTAAACACATTCAACACAACATTTTCCACCCGTTTACTTTAATGAGTGCAACGGTGGTTGTTCAGCTTTCCAATAAATCAACTGTAACTGTTGTGCTGATAATGACAGGTAGCCCGAGGCGTCAGACTGTGCAACTGAAAGTACAAACTCTTCAGGAGCCACACGTATTGCAATTCCTGCTAGGTCTGCCGTATCTCCAGTATACCAGTATAGCCTTACATGACAATTACAACCATAGCTGATCATTCCACAAATAAATAAGAAATAAGGCAAGAGATAGTAGGCTTCAAGCTGAAGTAGGAGAGATTGGAGCAAATATGATTAAAAAAAGTTCTTTTTATTAAACAGTTGCTATATCATGACAGTAGGACATGAAACAGGTAACCTGTGTGTCGGTGTCCTCCGGTGCTCCTAACGGCATCTGCAAGATTTCACAGACCGGAGGAAAACAAGCCGTAAGAGCTGATCTGGAGTCTGCTGTCCAGCTGCTGTCTATCAGAGCCGGCTGTCAATCCCTTGCAAAGTCCAACCAAACAGTCAATATGAATCAATATTCTGTTACGTTAATGCCTATTTCTCTCCTCAGATGTTTTCAGAATCATCTTGTAGTGCACGGTTTAGCTGTAAAATGAGAAAGTTTGTGACACAGCTGCCATTGTGAAATCTGGTGAAATTACGTCAAGTTTCGTTCACATGACCGGAGCACAGCCAATAGGAACACTATCTCAATGAAATGACCTGTGATTGATCAAAGTCTCCCGTCACGGGCTAGATGTTCTAAAGCCTGAAAACAGAGCCATGAGGAGGAGCAGAAGTCTAGTTTTCTCTCAGAACACTTGAATTACAATATGCTGAAAGGTTATTATGGAATTTTTGCCCAATGATGCCAAAAATATACTGACTACTGCTACTTTTTTCAAACACACAATCAGTGCTGTTAAACCCCGGTTGAGCCCTCGGTGTGAAAGGGGTATTAGTCGAGCATGTCGTCTGACTCTGCAGACCGCGGCTCATTACCTGCAGTTCTCTTTAGCTGCTGGATCCTGGATGTAGCCTGCTAACACTACATGCATGCTGGATAACGTTACAACAGAACTTTTTCTCCGCGTCCCTGGAGTCAACGAGCACCAGCGGAACAGCACCACTCTGCCATTACAACTCAAACTGTGTAAGTACCAAATACCTCCACTAATTCAATCCATGCTCTACTTCAGTGGTTCTCAACTTTTGTTGGTCACAACCCCCCCCCAGAATAGTCAGGCTGGTGTTTGTGAACCCCCCCCCCCTCCATTTTCCTTCCAATGCAACAATCCACAGACAGAAGGGAAACAGAAGGGAAGTGAAGGAATAGTCAACGAGAGTGCGCTGCACACCGGCGTAAACAGCTATTTCTACGCGCCTCTCCCTGCTGCTGTCCAGTGATTCTTGTGAATCCTCAGATTAATCAATATAAACAAACAATGCTTTCTTTGTGATGACAGTTTAGTTTAGTTTAGTTTAGTTTGAACCACTAGTACCTGGGCGTTGTCCAATGTGCTTCCAGCCACTGTGGATTTTCGATGTGTTCCGTGATGTTTTCTCTCCCCCTGACCTGACTCCCCAGTCAGAAACTAACGTGCACGCAAACTATGCCTCTCATAAACACACTCTATAAAATCTATTCAATTTTTTTCCTCCACAACCATATGGTGACCCCCTGAAATTATCTCGCGACCCCCTTAACCACAGTGGTAATGTCACAGCAAAGCAAGGAAATTAATACATCCGCTAAGTGTGTTTATGACAGAGAGTACACCCATGTTGAGCAGCCGCGACTGGGTGTGTGACGCAACTATGTGATGTATTGCCGAGGACCCAAGAAAGTGTTGGGTGTCAAGTTGTTTGTATGAACGGTTCTCCAGAAAGATGCGAGCAGCAACACCACAGGCCCAACTGGCCTGTTCTACACGGCCACTGCACCAGTTCATCTAGGAGATGTTGACGTATTTCAGTTTGGACCAATCCCATCCCTCGAGTCTCATCGCTATGGAAACTGGGATTATAGGGGATATTTGCCGTTTTGGAAGAATTTGGACTATATGGCTTTTCTTACAATATTTGTAGTAGTAACATTATTGTGCACATTTAAACCTACCCAGATATGCAAGGCTGGATTAATAAAGTGAGATGACAGGGGCGTTAAGGTGACACACTGCACCATTATCTGACCTTGTGGCCCTGTTGTTGAAGCGCCTCCTGTCAAATCTACTTTTAAACTGCTTGTCATGTGTGAACTTAACTGCATTTGTGTGTGTGGGTTTTATGAGACTCCTGACGTGCACCGATCTGCAAACGCATTTTTTTCAACAGGGAATTATCTGTAGCCAATCAGATGTCTTCCCTCCATACTCCGAGGGTATGATTTACGTCATGTACAGGGCGAACGCCAACACGGAGTGCGTGCATTGAGAAATATTTTTGTGGAAAGAGTCATTTACTGTATACATAAATCACAAAATACATTTGTGAATATTGAGACTGATCTGACCCCGTACAGCCCAACAATAAACACCGTCAGCTTTGAACGCCTCACTGAATGCGACCCATGGACAACTTGTCAACTGTGAATAAAGCCCAGCCTGTTATTCTCCAATACTCATGAATCACAGCAACGACTCCATCGTTCGACTCGCTGCACTGATGCTATGTGTGTTTGGTATAGATTTTTTATTTGGTTAGAAAGTGTTGTTTCCCAGAGTTTTAGGGGTGTTTTTTATTGGGCAGTTTATGAGTCATGCCTCACAATAATCAAGGAGGTTGAGACACAAACAAAGAGCCATCTGCACGGAGCTGATTACTTCCTGAAAGCGGCGCGCTCGCTCTGCTGCGTCTCCTGTTTTCTGGGAATCAGGCTGGTCTGAAGATCTGAGGGAATTAATTGGCTGGAGACAAACACACAAGGTGTGTGTGTGTCTGTGTGTGTGTGTGTGTGTGTGTGTGTGTGTGTGTCTGTGTGTGTGTGTGTGTGTGCAGGGGGGTGTAGGGTGTTCAACACCTGTTTTTGTAATTTACACTCATGTTGACTAACTTTATTTACATATGCTACATTTATTTTACATGAAGGTAACTTTAACTGGATAGAATATGTCTTTTCAGCTAAATAGCCAGCTGCTATATGAGAAAAATGTAACAACTTCATCCACAGACTCTGGTCACAGCGTAGGAAAGCACATTGTTATCGCCAGATAATCTAAAATAATTATGGGTCGAGCCATAACTACAGTCGTCACACCTAGGAGCACCAATGTACTCAGTGGTTTCTCTTATCCTGCTGACGACCCCACAGAGGTTAAATTCCTGAGTTACCCTGCCATTTAGCCAGAACTGAAGAAGCTTCACGTCTAACGTCTTCAAGATTCTAAACCAAGTCCAGTTGCAGCTGATTTAACCCTTACTCGGATAGATATTCATACCAAGTCAAATTCCTTGTATGTGAAAACCTACTTTGCAATAAACCTGATTCTGCTTCTGATTCTGATTCTGACATGTCCAGACCCGGGATATATTCCTTTTCTATAGACAGCACTTTTCAGCCTGTGCATACAACTGATTATCAATTATGAATATACAACCGCCTTCCTCAGTGTAGCTTCACTAGAATTGAACAGAAAAGAGACAAAACTCAGACAATTACACACATGACAGACAATAAATAAAAAGTCTATGGGCACCACGGTGAGTGCAACAAGCATTATTATTATTATTATTATTATTATTATTAAGATACATAAATTAATTAACCTCCCACTTTACATGTCTGTTACATTTCTGTATCACGATGTTATGTTAGTTTTCCTGCTTTTTTTTGTGAAATACTGGATACTTTACCTCTTAAGTCTAGAAAATGAAACAATCTAAGAGCAATCAGTCTCTCATGCATAAGGCCACACAGGTCAGGAACTATTAAGACTATAGATGAGACATTAACTTTGACCTACGTCAACGGGCATTTCAGGTGCACTCACTTTGAGTTTGTCCTCCATAATCTGATAAGAGAATGTAATAAT
>CAKAOH010005524.1:0-15722 GCA_916701665.1 Sebastiscus tertius | reverse complement strand
TTTCCTTATATTAAGAAATATTATTTTTAAAAAGCAATTCCTAAATTGAATATATTATAACACTTCATTTTACAGGTCCGCAAATTTCATGGTAATTAGGTGATAATTAGCAAGTTAACCTATTTGAAATTTCTTTGGAATTACTGCCAAATTACCCCCAATATTTACCTCAAAATTTATTGAAAATTACTTAATTATAAACATTATTTAATAATTATATTCCCATTATTTCTCAATAGCTGGTAAATTATTTAATACATTTCCAGGAAGAGAATACAAAGAGAATTGATATGCTTTATTTCCATGTCTGCTGATAAATAGATGATAATTAGCAAATAACTTATTTGAAATTTCTTTTAAAAGACTCCCTGAACCATTACATTAGCTACCAGGTTACATTTGTGTAGACAATAAGTCACACAATGGTGAGATTTGTGTCTGATCAGAAGTGTCTTCTATTAGTTTTGGTTTTCCACCTCCGATGAAGAGCAGCCTCTTCTCGAGCCTAAGGGCCCTATTTTAACCATTAGATGCTATTTTAGTATAGAATTATTAAATAATGTTTATAATAAAGTAATTTTTGATAGATTTTGAGGTAAATCCATTGGTTCATTTCTGAAATGTGCTTCAGATTTAAAAAATGCAATGGAAGAACCTAATAATAACCAACAATAATTCCTTTTCTTTCTTCTTTAGCAATGTGTCAACAGCAGAGTGCTCTTAAGGAAATTAGTGGGGGAGCACAAACTGAAATCTACGTCTCAGACAGCCAGGAGGCACCCAGCTGACAAACAAAGCTGCTCATAAGCCCCCGAGTCTGAGAAGACCAGCTGTAATTTAATCCACCAAAATGTAATTGTTTTTCTAAGTTCTCCTCTCCAGTCCCCACCCCAATTACAGACAACAAACCACCAGGCCTGGTCAGCTGAAAAGCAGGTGTGAACACCTCTTGCCTAATCTGGTGCATCATGAGTAAACACAGCTGGGTAATAGTGAAGCAGAGTAGCCCACATGTAAACTATAGAAACCCCTTTTAAGTCTATTTAGCTTCTCATGGAAGACACAAGTGTGCTTCCTCGAGTGCCCCTCCCAGCCTCATCCCAGCACTAGTACATGGCTTACCATGAAATAATACGCTGACAAACAAGACCTCATTAACAGTGTCTTGAAAAAAAGTATATCTTCTAATTATCTTGTCAAGACAAATTTTCAAATTACAAATTTTGGGTCCACCAAGACTCAATCACGTAAAGTCACATAATAAAGTGTAAAAACAACTTTATTAGTACAAGAAAAGCAGCATCACATATTATAATAATGTTTGCATCTTATTTTTTATACATACATACATACAGTATGATGGTTATTTCCTGTATTTAAATTGCACCTGCTTTATATGAGCCTATTTCTCTTAGTCACATCTTACTTACCTATATGATGTATTTTATTTTATTCTGCACTTGCACCTTCATCTGTTTATGTATAGGCTCAGTGCTGCTTGATATATGTGCTCTCATCTTGGTATGTCATACAGGGTGTGCTTGCATGGGTTTCTTACTATTACTATTCTGTAAACCTTTTATTTAACCTTTATTTAACCAGGTTAGTCCCATTGAGGTTAAGAACCTCTTTTCCAAGGGAGACCTGGACAAGACGGTCAGCAGCAAGAACACAAAGTTGCAGCCACGGACTCAAATAGAGATAAAATACAAATGGGGTGACAAAAAGGAACTTTTCTGGGAGTCAGCTGTACAACAATGGGGCGAAAAACATTGGCATGCCATAGAGTCTGCTTCTAAAGCCTTCATTTGAGATTTAAAAATGTTCAAAGATACCAGCTCCTTGATTTTCAGATAATTTTGGAGCAAATTTCAGCCTGCGGGTGCAGAATATGCAAAAGAATAATAAGCATATTTAATCTGGAAACCACTTTGTGCTTAAACTTGAGAAATGCTATATAAATAAAATGATTATTATAGTATAGTATTAGTACATGATGTCATGGCACTACTCCTGTATGATACGAGGACTCATACACAAGAGGAGTGTTCTTCTTTATAGGTGAGGGGGGAAAGACACTTGTTCACTTGTGATCAGGTAACTGCTCTGTGATCTCTTGCTCTGGTCTGTGGCCAGATACACACAAACATGTGCACATAAGCACGCGCTCTCTCGGTGACTATCATCTGTCTCCCCCTACTGATCAGCCAGGCGATCAGCATGGTGCAGTACAAAAACAGCTTTTGTTGTGTTATTGCAGATATATTTTTGCAATTTTAGTCACCATAACAAAATTGTATATAGTCTTACATACAAAGTGGGTTGAGGTTCATAACATAAACCTCACTGAGTTATTATAGGGTAGTATAAATATAAAGGTACTGGTCTAATGGCCTCTGAGAGAAGCCGCCTATCGGCCAAAATTAGAAACTTGGTTTCCAGTTTCATCATATGAGTCACCTGAATGCACGTGCTTGACATGCATAAACCATTGACAGTCTGAGACATAAACATGTAGTCTAAAAACATTATTTGTAAATGTCTTACACAGTGCAATAATAATAAATAATAAATAAATAATAATAATAAATCTAATGATCTATATCCCCTGCACCCAATTAAAAATAACTATAATAAAATAATTTTAGGCCACCAAAATGATGCATCATCTGATTTGTAACAGGTGATCCAAGTCTATATCAGGCAAATTCTCCAGTATAGGTGGGCTTTAGGCCTCAACACATATCCATTCCTTTCTGATGCATTTCTGTTGCAACATATAATTTGCACAGTCACATTAGACATTTAAAGTCCACATAGCTAAAATGCAGAATTAATACTAATAATGTTTCAAAGCTATCTTGCCCTTATGTAGATAGTAGGACTGCCCCCTTAGTCGACTAATTGGTCAATTTGGTCTCAGTTGACTAAGATTTCTTTAGTCAATTAGTTGTTTTTTATGCTATTTTCATGCAGAATGACATATTTCCAAGAAATTTATGAGCACATCTCTGGTAAACACAAGATTTAAAGTGGTGCTTTTGTGTGATTCTTTGTCGAGAAGCTCAGTTTTACAATTGATTAAACTATTAGTAGCCTAAGAATTTCTTTGGTCGAGGACAGCCCTAGTAGAAAAGATAAATCGAAGCCTATGAAGTCCTACTGTCAGAGGGAATCTGAATATTTGAACAGAGATGATTGATCTTTTCAGCTAAGTGTCATATGCTGCCCCTTAGTGGTAATAACAAGGCCTGGCATGGCTGTGCAGATTACAGAGAAAGACAGCAATGCAGCATGAAGCATCAGTTAAGTGAAATAAAAAAAGAAAATCTGGTTGAATTCTTTCCATTTTTATTGAAAGGAATCGTGTTTCCACCAGTTATCTAAAAAAAAAAAAAAAAAGCTTGATTCCACTTTGCCATCACTGGAACATCACAAGGCCAAAATGAGCTGTGTGCCAAAATCAAAGGTTGAATTAAAAATTTTGTACAGTATAATGGTCAGTCTTTAAAAATAAAAACTGTTAACAAAGAAAAAAGCCACAAGAACACTCAGATGTACATACTGTATGTATGTCTGTGTGAGTGTGTGTGTCTGTGTATGTAAGCTTCTTCTGTACAGAGATAAACGTATAATCTGTCAGACGCACCCAGAAATGTGAACATGAACGTTTACCCCGTGTGGACCACCTGTTAAGATTACATTCTCGTAGTGTGTGTTATAGTTGGTTTATCGAATCCTCTTCTGTTGGCGTGCGCGGTAGATGTCGTGTATGGGCGGAGCCACGGCTCCTTTGTCGTCCTCCTCGTCGGAGTCTGCGTTAGGCCTCTTGAGTGACTTGGCAACAGCATGGTTCTCCATGGATCCATTGCCCTCCCCTCCTGCATCGGGCTGTCTACCAGTGATCAGCTCTACAGCAGCATCAACAGCTGTAGAGACAGAAAATACATATGTAACACGTCAAATAGGGGGCAGAACAACATTTTGACACACTGGAACACATTTACGCCAATTCATGTAACAGTTGTCAGGATATTTTTACTCTGGATCCAAGTGTTGGTTTTGATCACTGGATGACTGCCCAATCATCTGACTGACATTTCCATCACCAGAACCTTGTTGCTCGTGTGGCTAAATATAGAAATGGTCTGGTTACATCAAAAGCGCTGACAAAAGCAACTTACTCTCAGGAAGTGTGCATCTCCTGAATGATTCCATGAGCTCATCCACTTGAACAAAAGGTCCCTGTAGCGAGAAACATTCACAAAGTTATTGCATTCTAGTAGAAAAAAAAACTCCTGCTCCTTTCATCTTTTATTCATTATGAGCTTGATAGTATTAAGCTGCTGCTGCTGCTGCTGCTGCTGCTACTCACAGTGAAGCACGTAGGCGGAGGCAGCAGCTTCATTAGGACTACAGCAGCTGGGGGGACTGGGAAAACTCCACCAGGGACAGGGTGTAAACCTGGAGCTGTGGGAAGGAACATCAAAGATGGATCTTTTTATGTGTCGAGTAAATGAAGGAGAGACAGCATAGCAACAAGCACGCAGTTTCACTGATTTGTTCCAACATCCAGGGGAGTTGAGTGAAGACCTCGGGGCAGCTATCGACTACGTACGAGCAAGGTGACGTGGCTGGAAGGGGATCATCTGATTGGTGTCGGGTTTGGGGTACTCTGGTTTACGGTCAGCTTCATCCTTTAGAGTTGGCGCAGAGGGCGTCACCACCGTCTCTGGGAGCATCGCTGCCAGTTTGGCACGAGACACATCCTACAAAAAACACATAGTGGAGACAGTTTGAATATCAGTTGAGAGAAAAGCCTTATCTGTGTTTGGTTATATTTATTGCAGCCAGGGTTCACATAAAAAACAGAATACAAAAAAGACAACAGTAATGACACATCAACACAATAAAACACAGACCTAGTAAAGGGAAATGGAAATTTGTCCCATGTACACATATGCAATCGTGCGAATATGCAAAAAGTGTGCAAGGGAAGTGCAAAAAGTGCAGTCACGCTATTGAGCATATTAATAACACTTGGGAAGAAGGAGAAGTGGAATCTATGAGTTCTCCTAACGGGTGTCCTGAAACAACGTCCAGCGGGCAAAAGCTTGAACTCCTTCAGGAGTGGATGGTCCTGGCAGTCCAATATAGCATTAGCCCTTCAATGGATAACTTGACCCCTCCTCGAAATCTTATTGGCCATTTTAACAAGACTTCCAAGTCTGTTCTTGTTTGGACAGATTTAGATTTCCAAACCAAGCAAATATACAAAAGGTTGAAACAGATTCAATAAAATATCTGCAAAAGAGAGTCATCATCTCAGAGGAAACATTAAATCTCTGCTGGACCTTTTTAGAGGTAGCATCAACACGGGATTCAAAGCACAGTTTTTTATTGAGAATGAAACCCAAATATTTGTAGTTCTTCACCAGGTCAATGTCAACATCAGTTGGCAGTGGGCCTGGTGGTGAACACGTGTCACTGCTTTGGCAGCAAGATACACACCTTGTATCCGAGGGCCTTGAGTTCACTAGTCGAGCAGGGATACAGGTCCATGAACTTGTATCTGTCTACAAGCAAGGCTGTTTCTTTGCCCTCATACTCGTCCTTGAAAGCAGTGAATCGCCTGCGCTCCACTTTCAGGATACTGGCCAAGTCTCCTATATTACTCTCGAAAGCCAGGAACCGAGCCCAGATCTCGCTGAAGGATGAGAGAAAAGCAAAAATGAACAAAGATCGTAAGAGACATTGATTATTACGCCGCTTACATGCAACTTAATCAATACTTGACATTACCCTGACTTTTCTGGTGACAAGCTCCCTGAGGTGAGGACACGTTCAAACAGAACCCTGGTGTTGTTGTCCTCTGAAGAGGAAGAGGAAGAAAAAACAGGGTTACAGGTTTATCTTCATTACAATGACAATAATGTAGGTTTCATTTCATCAACAGCTGATACCAGGACATCACTGCTACCTCAGCATCAAAGCAACTTCTTTTAGATTAATGGATTAGTAGTAAAGAACATATTTCCTACTAGGGGTGGGGGGAAAAAATCAATACAGTATTGTACTGCAATATTTTGTGTGGCAATATTGTATCAATACATGGACGCCAAGTATCGATCTTTTATTATATAATCTATCAACCTCTTAACAATCCAATGATTTAGCACGCCACTATTCTGTCTTTCAGAGGTTGCAGCGGGCCCAGTTTTAAAGCTACAATGAAGATACTGGTATCACGTGAAACTAGAAAACGGAGGAATCAATTGGTACCAACCATCATGTTAGCTTCACGCTCTTATGTTACACTACATTTTGGCGAGGAAAAACTGGCATGGCCATTTTCAAAGGAGTCCCATGACCTCTGACCTCATGATACAGTATGTGAACGAAAACACTGAGATGAACAGAGTTTCAAGAGAGACAAACTGCATAATTTGCAGTTGAAAAATGGTAATAAATCACAGTATGTCGCAATATATCTTATCACAATTCTCAATATATCGCAAAATGTTTAAAATCTCAATAAGTATTGTGACTATCGTATATTATAGTATCATGATATCCTATCGTGGGGCCTCTGGTGATCCCCACTTCTATTCCCTACACTGTGTGTATTAACTCTGCATTTTATTACACACAACCTACCGTTAAGATGTGAGAGGTAATCAATGTATGCCAGTATGTACTCGGGAATGTCCCCGTATTTCTTCAAACCAAGCTCAAAAATCTTGAAGGCCACCGATTTATCCTGTGAGGAAAGATGAAAAAAAAGTTAACTCAAAAAAGAAGATTGATTTTAGCCCCACCATTCATATACTAAACATGTGATTATGTGTACTACTAACCTTGCTGCAGTAGTACTCCATCAGCGCTGCCGTCACATACACGTGGTGACGCGTACGTAGATCCTCTCGGGCCTTTTTGAAGATGGTGCGACCCGACTTGATCCCTTCCGCCCTCCTGGCGAACTTCATGTACTGAATGTAGACCAGCGTTGGGTCGATGTCCTCGATGAGCAGCAGTTTGTTATAGATGCTGTGGACCTTCTCGTACTTCATGCGACTCTACGAGGAAAGCAAAAGACAAATACTGATAAGTCCCCCGTGTTGATTACAGTTTGTGTTGATTTGAGTAAGGAACTGGACACTCACTTCTTCATAGTCTGCGAAAGAAAAGTACAGCAACATGTTCTTCTTCAGGAGAGTCCCGATGGCACGTTCATAGATGTTAGCTGCCTCGTCACTGAACAGCTTGGAGTTATTCATATCCTGAGAGGAAAGACATTTGAAGAATTAGAGGACCGTTTAACTTATGTTTGACTTCTGTGTCTGAAAGGTTTTTTATCTCTTACCCCTTTCTCTGCCAGCAGTTTGCTGGACTGCTCAAGGTACTGTGCTGCCTCATACCATACGTCAGGATGGTGGCCCAGCACCAGCAGGCACTGCTCATACGCAAACATCACTGCAACACAGAACACAACAGCAATTCATAAAATACAGAAGCAATGCATTTAAACTGAGTGAGGAGAAAAGTGTCAACCTACGCCCTCTAGTGGCCGTCTAGAAAAAGCTTCATACATTATGTACGTCCATTGGCAGATGCTCAAAAAATTATTAAAATTGCATACCAGCGTAATTACTGGAATCAGAGGCCCTTTGGGGCATGTGCAGCAAAGATTTACAAATTCCAACTAGAGCTGCAATGATTTATCAATTAGTTGTCAAGTATTAAATTAAACTGCAACTATTTTGATAATCGATTTGAGTAATCTTTTAAGGAAAGGAGTCAAAATTCTCTGATTCCAGCTTCTTAAATGAGAATATTTTCTGGTTTCTTTACTCCTCTATGACAGTAAACTGAATATCTTTGAGTTGTGGACAAAACAAGACATTTGAGGACGTCATCTTTGGCTTTGGGAGACACTGATCGACATTTTTTCTCCATTCTTCCCCAAACAACTAACCGATTAATCGAGAAAATATCAACAGATTAGTCGGCAATGAAAATAATCGTTAGTTGTGGCCCTAAGTCCAACACCACACGATATTTTCGGACTACAACTAGTCACCTCTCTTTGTGATAAGGGTCTGGTCTTCTGTGCGTAGTGGATTGCTTTTCTCCCACTGGATGTACTTCTTCCACATTTCCACTTGCTGTGCTTCCTGAGGGGAGTTCTGGGGCGGTACTGAGGGTGCATTCCTGTCCAACCCCTTCATCACAGTCTCGTACTCCTGAAGTACACAAACCATGCAATGATCTCTGTTAGTTTACAGACAAGCACAATGATTCAAAAGAGGTCCGTGCATGTTAGTGATCTTACCTTTGCCACTCTCCTGGCATTCATGTAGTCTCTACTTCGGTCCTCAATCATCTTTTTGGCCAAGTGCACATTGATTCCCTGTTCATGAAATAGACAAAGTCAGTCTAGCTCTCACAGTTTTAACAGCTAAAACTCCATATGTGCAAACATGCATAGGTAGATGGAGGCCTGGGTGGGTCACTCACCTCCTCATATTTGCTATAATCTCTCCAGAGCTGCTCAATGTTGATCATGGGGTTCACACAGCCTCTCTGGTACACCCTTCGTACTGCAGTGATTCTCTGGTTTTCTGCGTACGAGCCCACAGCTTCACTGATGGAACCACAAGGCAAAAATGTCAACATCTAAGAGTTGCAGTTTATGAAGTGTCAGAATATTACAGGACGAAACACTTAAACACTTACACTCCTTTGAGGAAGTTGATGTAGTCCACCCAAATCTGAAAGGAGGAAAGAAAAGCTGTTAGGTGTGAGAAGTTAACAGAAACTTGTATACACAGTTACGAATTAATAGCTTTGTACCTGATAAGACATAATTTCCATGCCGATTTTATCCAGGGCAAAGTCATACGCCTGGGCCATCTTCTCTCTGAGGGTAAGAAAATGAAGTAATGTATGTGTATTTCATAGCAAAGCAGTGTGTCAACAGACTTAACCCCACTATACAGCTTGTTCTCTTACTTGTAGCTGGGCAGCTTTCCTTTGGTCTCTCGAACATATGAGAGGTAACATTTCCACAGGTCGATGTGCAACACTTTCATTAGGCATCTCTGAAACAACTACAGGGGCAAGAGTACAAGATCATATAACTAGAACAGACACACGTTTACATATACTGTATATATTCTACTTGACTTTGTATAAACACATGCTTATAACTGTTGATCATATCCCACGTAGGAGGATTACCAGAGCAGCAGTTTTGACTTCAGCCTGTATGCTAGATTTGGGAGGAGGCTCCATGTTTCACTCAGCAGTTTTGTAGTGCATTGTAGTTATTCTGCTTCAATAGACGGGCCTCAGATGTGCCCTACATTTCTGTGAGCTCCTTCAAACTCTAATGAACACACCAGAGTCTGAAGCTTGTTTGAGGGATGTGTTGAATTGACATTTCAGGCAAAAACTGAGCAGGAGACACTCACATCATTTGTGTTTGTTTATGTTATGTGGAAACAAATCAATTCCGAACCAACGCAGAGGTTAATAGTGTCATTGGTTGAATATATTTACATTTAAATTAAAATCGGTGTTATATATTAAAAAGGTGTTACCAACAGAGATGAAACAATAACCTAATAATGCAGACATGGGTAGTAACAACTACAGTAGCTATGGTTGCAAGCCTGTATGCAGGGAAATCATCTTGCACTTCATTTTCAAGAAAGGCATTTTCTCCCATCTGCACACTTTCTCTGTTTGTTTGGGAGAAAAATGACGTGCTCTTCATATTTATGTTTTACATGCCTCATAATACAATGATGTTTTCAATGGACGCTATAATCGTGTGAATGCATATTCTAGTGGAAATCATAAAACTCATTACATTGACACACATTATTACAAACACATTATTAAACAGCTGGACTAATAAGAAACAGTCAGACGACCCTTCTCCGATTATCAAAATCACACATTACTCAGCCTCCAGGACTGTGATGGACACTTACCTTTTCTACCTTGTCATAGTTTTTAGCCTTGATCTGCAAATCAGAGTGTAAATGCAATGTTAATTCAAACATCTCTACTTGTATGGCTTGCAGTAAACATGCATTCATGCAAAATGTGACCTCTCACTCGAAACACACACACACGGGACCTTTTAGATCAACAAAGTGAAATTCACACAAGAATGACAAAACTACTTTTAAAAAGAAGGGGTTTATTTTCTTTGTAGATTGTGCAACATGGAGCGCCTTCATAGCCAAGTGGTTACAGTGCATGCCACTTTACTGCAACTCCCCTTGTTCGAATCCAGCCTCGGGACCTTTGTTGCCATGTTATGCCCCCCCCCCATTTCTAGTCTCTGTTTCTACACTGTCAAATAAAAGGCAAAAATGCCCCCCAAAAAAGAATCTTCAAAAAAAGATTGTGCCACAAAACCAAGAAAAACACCAGTGCCTAAACGTTACTGACAAAAAATGTAAATATTGAAATCGTGCTATTTGTATATTAGGATAGTTAGTATTTGATATTAAAAAAAACTCTTCCTTTCACAATCTTAGGCGAGCGTGTTCCCTTATTAAACAGTTACCGCAATAAATGTCATATGGCCTGTTGCTGACGAGCTGAAGCAACAGTCTCACAGCAGCCTCCAGTACAGACAGTAGAGGCTGTTGTTTCTGTGGTAATAGCACTCCATACTATAATGTGCTCTACAAAGTTAAACAGCTGACTTTAACAGTCTGGCCTGGAAGTTACATAAAGTAATAGTTTACATGGTAGGTAAATATTCCGAAGGCACTGACAATGTACAGTGTAAGATGCCTGTTTTGTTACAAGTGAAACAGTCAAAATTGTTAACATTGCATGGCAGGTGAAAGTTTAAAAGCATGCTTACACAATGAGATAATATTCACACAATATTACCGACTGAATGACTGGTTAATGGACAACTTAATCTCTCGTACAACACAGGGAAAAAAAAAATTCAAATTTGGTACATCTACACTGGACCTCTATGAAAATATACTTTCTAAGGAAAATAATTGCTAAAGCTGAACTTTTGTAAAACTATGCAGTAAACGCCAACTGCAGTGTAGAGTGCCTTTAGGGTAACTTCCCAAAAAAAGACTGACCTACATTACTCATTCCAGGCACTGCAACAGCACATCTGACTCAAGGCTAATGAGACTCTCTAATAGAAATGGACTGTGATAATGGTACAATGGTGCTGGTGAGATTGTTATAGATCTTTCTAGATGCTTCTCCTGGAGGGAAACATTACTACACCTCTCGTGGCTGATTTGAGGGCGAGTCCTTTTGCCACACAGAGCACAATCTGTACCAAAGATCACTGCCAGAAAAAGAATATCTACAACACACCTATATGATCCTTTAAGCACACTATTGACTTACTTTAATATGAGAAAAGAAAGTTCACATAATAAAACATAAACTCAATAATTACACTACTGTGACCCAATTTTCTCAGGTCCAACACCCAGTAAAAGCACAGTACTGACTGATATTGCAATTAACAAGTGTCTCTGTGCACTAACTCAACAATTGAGCCGTGAATACACAGATAATCGACTGCATTTGGTTCCACTTTAAGGTTATTTATGCGGTACAATATTGCAAATACAAGCAATAACACTGTCACATTTCCTTTCTATGAGAAAATAAATTTGACTCTAAACTAATCTGAATAATGCACTTTTTTTTTTTTTTTTTTAGTTCCTGCTGGTTTCTCCCTCAGGATAAACAAAAAAAGCGATAAAAAGAATCTTTCAAAAAAAAAAAGGAGAAAAAAAAGCATGACAAAATGTATCTTAAAATAGTCTTTTTAGACTGACAGAGTGGGGAAGTTGGCCTCAATATGCTGTTATGGGGGACAAAACATAATTCAACAATAAACTCCAGCCTTGTGTCAGACATGCGCTGGCAGCTTCTCTCCACAGGGCGTTTCAGTGAATGCCCTGTGTGAAATAATCCAGATTGAACTGGACTCTCTAAAAGATGTGAGCAGAAGAAAAGGACTCAATGATGATTTGCCTAGTATGCAACTTTTACAAATGAGGTCTATGTAAAACCTCAAGAGAACCAGGCTCCCACACAAACACAAGGATCAGAAGGATACACTGTGCCCTTAAGGTGAACGTGCTTTGTATTCTACGGCATAAAAGGTGCTGAGTGTGGAGAATTTCACCCCAGAAGAGGGTTTTGTGAGGCTATGGGGGTTTCAAACATGGGTCATTAAATTAATAGTTCTGACCTACATGTAGTTCTAATGAAGGGGGTGGGGGGTTAATTCGCATACTTTCCAAATAAGGTAATGTATTTATACTATTAATTGCAAACAAGTTGCAAGCTATGAAAATGTACTGAAAACACATGCCTTGGTTTAAAAATCTGATTTGGGGACTGAACTGTCTGCGCTTAAAGCTCCCCCCAGAATAAAATAAAATAAATAAATAACTTTATGCTAATTAAAATGTCCAGTCTCTCATTCCAGCAAACAGAAAGCTCTATGCAAATCTGCCAAACAAGTATCTTGGGATGTTTGGGCTGAATTGTGGTTTGGAGTTAAGTGGGGAGAGGTGATGGCTAAATAATAAATAGGTGAAACTTAACTTTTCTGCCCACTTTCCCCTAAACTTCCCATTAAAAGTGAGTATTTGTAATTGGTAGGAACCTAAAAAACAACAAAAGAATTGACTAAAAGTCTACATTCACAGGCAAAACTTCTCACTTACATATGCAAACCTAATCACTTGACAATAAAACATTAAAAAGCCTAATTCTTATATTTTCTGTTTTTTTTTTGCAATTGTTCAAATTTACATGAAATTATAAATCACTCCAACAACTGGGTGCTAATATATGTTTACTATAGATGCACTAAATTGTCCCCATACTCCACGGACATTTTTGGTAATTATCCATCCGCCAATAATCAGTCTCCAAAGCTGCAAAAGTATGAGATTTTAAGCATTTTAATTCAAAATATAAATTTCACTAAAAAAAAAAAAAAAAAAAAAAAAAAATCAGGGTAATAATGGGCTTGTTTCAAACTTATCAAAATATTAAATCTGTAAATGTACTGTGTGCACCTGTCACAAAATTTAAGCTTCAGTGATGTTAGGATGTTAAAATCTACCTTCTTCTCTCTGATCTCCTGCATATACTTTACGATCCATAAATGAAACATCCCTACTAGCTGTATAACTGCTCTGCTCTGGCTTGGTTATGTTGCTGCTGCTTATCAACTTTGTTAGAGGGGGTACTATGTTCGTAGTGTGACGAGTTACACTGATGCTTCGCTGGCACAAGTACAGTTAGTGCCATCTGTAGGCTAGAATAAAATCAGTATAGGCTGATCCTGAGAAGCCTAGTCCGTTCGGAAAAGGCTGCAATGTATTCCTTTTCCATTTCATAACATATGTATGTCCATTTCATCAAATAATTGGGCCTTTTCTTCCATTGAGTAGGGCACTGGGGGCAAGGAGGGGGCAGGGGTAGCTTCACCCAGGGGAGCAACCCCACAACAACAAACCACAACTATTACAACCTCAACATAGAGCAACCTTCAACTCACAGCATAGAGGGAATCATTATCCAGAACTACACACTGGACTTTAAACTAGAAGCTAAATTCTGATGCTTGATAATGTTTTTAAACTGTGTGCAAACAATGTGCTTAACACCAAATGCATTAGTCATCTGCAGAGGTGGAGGGCGTCAGAAAATGCACTTCACCTGGTTAGCAAAAATGATTATGTGCAAGGGAAAAAGAATCATCCAATCAGTAGCTGATTGCATAACAGCAAAGCCTGTTGATGGCATCAAGGCAAATGGGTCACTGGCCGTATATTCAGTAGGAGTGGGGGGTGGGGGGGGCTGTCTCGAGGAAAGAATGGGCCACACAAGCAAAATATTTGTTTATAAACTTACCCGAAAGAAATGACACAGGAGGCAATAAATTGACACGACAAGTAAATAAAAGGCTAATGCACTCCAATACCATTAAAATAGTTTTAATACTGTTGCAGACCAAACATGCAACAAATGCACTTTACCCCATTTAAATATGACGCAGAGAATACGTATTTTTTTTTAAATCCTGGGAACATAAGTAGTTTCTGAAAAAGAAATGTTAGAGCTAATTTCCCCTTTGTTTGTGTTTAAAGGCACAATTCTGGATGAGTCTAGCTAGAGCCTGACCAATTAAAAGTGATTTTACATCTGTGTTCATTACAGGTCCTTCATAGTGTAGGATATTCTTAGGCAGGTAGATGCGTTCAACTGTCAAAATGTCTTTATTTGACCATCAATAATAAACTTGATAACTGCAACCAAACCAAGTATAGTTAGGCCTAGTGACTCAAAACAAGAATTGTGACTTTAAACTTCATTGAAGAATGAGACATTTTGTTTGTGTGAAAATCACATTGTTGATCATGTTAGAAAAATCCCCCAGCCATGCACACTAGAGAAAAGAAAAAGTATTAACCTCGGCTTCAATGAATAGTTTCCAGAATCTGCCAGAGCTTGGGAACTGCGTGACAAGTCGTTCATATGTCTTCCTGGCTTTATCTATGGGTTGGTTCTAAAGAAGGAGAATGCATTCACGTTCAAACACTATTGATTGAAGAAGGGCTTTGTATAGATTTGTATCTATTAAACCTTAACCCCATTATCCCCCCCCACCCGTATTCCCAGTTTGCTTAACCCCAGGAATACAACTCTGTGTCACTAAACCTGTGCTTCTCGAATCAGAATGCTCCATGCGTCAAGGTCATATGGGTTTTCTTCCAACTTCTTCTCTGCCTTCTTCACCTTCTCTGGAATATACTCTGTTGCTGCCTGCAAGACACAAAGACACAGTAAAAAAATAAATAAAAAATGGGTTATGCTGCTGAATAGACTTGCAATGTGATGCTTTTTGTTGTGGTGACGACTCTAGGGGGCTGAGAAGGATCAACATTATAACACTAAATACAGGCTTATTATGTCCTCCCGAACTCTGACGTCTCCTCTGTCTGAGTTGTACATGTGCAATTTAAATGTGCAATAACACGTTGCTCACTTGTGTCACTTTTGCAAAGTAAATACTGTAAATCTACTGTTATGGATATGTGCAATGACATGCTGATCACTCTGTGCAATAATAATAATTATCTGATGGACACTTTGTGCAATAATCTGGCAAAACTGTCATCTCACCAATATACATATTGTATTATCTCTTTTTTATTTTATTATTTTTTTAGCACCTATGGGATTGTCACAATCTAATTCCGTTGTACTACACAATGACAATAAAGGGCTTAAATCTTGAATCTATCTACCTATCTATTGTAAATGCACAAAGTCTTGATATACACAATTTGTATCTTCTCACCAAATATTTATAATATAAATATATTATACATAAATATTGATAATTTAGTGATAATTTCCCCATATTTTCTCTATTGTATTGTTTTGTGCTGCAATGCATAGCTTTGTATTATGTGTGTATACTGTATATATACACAGTATATATAAGCTACATATGAATCCTGAATATTTGTGGTTATCTGCTCGATGATCCTCGTATTTTATATTGTATTATCTTTTATATTTTTTTTAAAATGTATTTATTTATACATGTATATATACACATACACACACATACACACACACACACACACACACACACACACACACACATATATATATATATATAT